>CM067314.1:9836229-10041551 GCA_034231615.1 Meghimatium bilineatum
ACGCACACACACACACACACTCACACACACACACACAAACAGTCATATGCATATTTTTAGTTATTGTATACATAAACACTCACAACACATATTTAATTATTTTACCTGTATTATCTCGTCCTTGTCTGCCGAATAATTCAAATCAAACTTATGCTGATACTCTGTACCAAATATGCCGAATGCAACCTGTACATCTTGAGGTCCTATGGTAAAATTCTGATAATATTAACAACGAAAGTCTTTTGAAGCAAGAAAGTCGCTTTTGTCATACTGGAAGACGAGTCCAGAAGAAGTAAGCGTCAGCTTTCAAATTACAAACTGAAACTGTAGAAAGATAAATATAGCGTTGGAAAAACAGAACAAAACATTGTTTAATTAAATGACTAACGGTTGATTAATGTAAACCTCCTGTCTTCTTTCACTGTTTCTCCGTATTAATATAAAATTGAAGAAAAGCACACACCTTGATAGCCAGAGTAACAGGTTTTAAATATAAAATACAAGGAAAGATATTACAACAAATAGATCATTACCAATATCTCTGCAATCACAAATTATGGCAAATTTGAAGCAGAAATTAAAATGATAATGTGAATGGGTAAAAGTACTTTAAATAACATGAGAAATACAATTGACATCTAAACACACTACAAACTAAAAAGGATAATTATAAAATGCTACTTCTATTTTATATTGATGTATGGCTCAGAAACACGAACAATGAACAAAAAACTATAAGTAAGAATTGATGCTTTTGAGATGTGGATATATAAGAAGAGTAGGGATAATTTAATGGAAAGAGAAGTAAACAAACAAAGAGGTTCCAACAACACCTCGTATGAAAAAATAACTATTAAAGGAAATAAATTTCTAACAAATGAAGTATTTTGGACATAGTAAAAGACATTACACCTTTCCGAAGACCTTACTTGAGGGTAAAAACGCATGGGGGAGGGAGGCGAGCAAGAGGTAGACAGTGAAGAGAAAATAAAAACGAGATGGGCAGGTTACAGTCTAGCACGAGTGCCTTCTTCTGACTAACCTCTTCTTCTTCTATCCTCCACCGTACATTGATAAAATACCGCATTTAACTACATGGCTTCTGCCGAAGACGAATGTGTCGAGCCATTGGCGTAAATAAAATGGCGACACAACGCATTTCCATTCTCTGGACTACATCCTGCTGAAAATCTAATAGGACCATGGTCCTGCTACAAGAGAAATTCAGCAGGAGTTTGAGAATGTACGCTGAAGAAGAAGAAGAAGAACTACATGGCAGATTAACAGTGTTGCTATAAGTTGCTCCCATTGTAGTCCCGGTAATACATGAGCGATATAAAACATCTAATCTATCGGCCGATATTTCTGCACCCATATCAATAAAGTAGTTTTCCTTTTCCTGTTCTCCAGCTGAAGTTATACACTGATATGAATGCTATCATTAAATTGTTCTTTTCTTTTACAAGCATAATACAATACAGTGGAGCTTTTCCGTCAGAACTGTTGCTAATGGCAAGAGTTGTCGTCTTGTGGTATGGTAGGATATTTGTGGTAGGAGATTCTGCAGAATATATTGTGTCTTCTGGAGACATTCATAATGGCGCTTTCAATAGTCATTGTATTGTTATAAGCATCAACCACCATCTCACCTTCAAAATCATCTGTTTCTTGCGTTAATGGTGCACACTTACAGACGTTATCTTGTAAATCGAATGATTTTTCACTCCATGTATACCATATACTTAGCAAAAACATCAGAGAAGATCTAAGGAACAAATATGGGCCTTAGGTAAGATGCTACTTTGGGAAAACTGTATAGGACATAAAGGGAGATAACAAGTAAAAACGATATGAGTTGAGGTCAAGTACCTAATTACCGAGAAAGCTGTGCCTAAAGTATTAATACTAAGATTCAAATAATATACTTGCCAACAAATTGTGGAAATCCCATACAGAGAAACAACACCAAAAATGATATCAATGACATTTTGTTTTTTGCACTTTCTGAAAATAAAACAAAAATGCACAGTTAGAGAATTGCTAAAAATATTGTAAAACATCACATCTCAACAAGTTTTGCTTTATTTAACACTGCCCGACTTTTCGACTACATCAATGATTCTTGTCCATTGTTACATTTTATGCTTAAAACATGATTTAAATTATTTTTAAAAAATACAATGGAATGCTGTGGTGAGACCAATCTCTTGTATTGATTGTTTGTGTCTATTTCTAGTTGGAGTTTGTTTCACGATGAAGATACCTATTTGACCGTGACGTGGAAAATATATTTGTTCATTTCTCTTTGTGTTATTACTCATTGACAGTATTTTAGAATTCGTATTTTTGTTTTTTATTAGTTATATTTAGAAATCAATGATAATAAAGCATTGACATTGTTGTTATCACTTCGTTGTTATGTTACTGAGGTATTCTTCACTTTGAGAGATATAATCTGACAGTTTGGTTATTTTCGATCAGAAAAGTCAGATGGTAAGTTGTGTAGTTCATCCTATGTTTGCGTTGTAATTACAGCATCATATTCAAATAGCATCTCTCTTATCATGAATTTATTTGTTCTGGTTGTGGCTTTCAACATTTGAGCATTTCGTATTTTGTTACTGCGGCAGTGTCCACTTTGTCGAATATCATCTGACAGTTTTGTTATTATTCAATGAATTGACTTGATTTCTACTGATTTCCCATATGTACTTCTCCGCCCCTCTCAATGAAACAGCACGCTACTTGCCGACAGTATCCATCATTTCAAGTAACCCCGTAACTTCCCTCAAATTTTTCTGAAAAAATGCCCTTTTTTCTGGTGAAAGATGAGCACTTTGTATTAATACTGTCGTTTGCCATGTTAGTCGATCGATTCGACTTAGACTAGAAAGGGATTTTATTTCAGGGAGAGGATTGGCTGTCATGAACCACCGTAAACCATAACATGGTACATTCAGTTATCTAAACTATATTCTGGGAACTGTCTAGGTTTTAGGAATCTAAACTATATTCTGGGAACTGTCTAGGTTTTAGGAATCTAAACTATATTCTGCGAACTGTCTAGGTTTTAGGAATCTAAACTATATTCTGCGAACTGTCTAGGTTTTAGGAATCTAAACTATATTCTGCGAACTGTCTAGGTTTTAGGAATCAATTCAGAGAATGGGTGTTGTACAACTATGTACAGAAGGACTATGCTCCTAGGGTGTGAACTACACATGATCTTGTTTTTTGTTTGTTTCAGTGGTAAGCTGACGAGCCACAACCTGTGATACCACTGCAGACTTTTTGTGCCACAACTTACGTAACACATTCTCATATCACTGATACATTCATCTATGAAGCAAGGTGAAGGACATTCTCATATCACTCACTCATACATTCATCTATGAAGAATGATCAACTTCCCTGCCCTGAATAGAGTTAGGATTACGTGTTAGGTGTTGCTCTCAGAATCCGTGGATAATAAATCAAACTAATATGGATGAACCAGAACTAGAACCAGGTATAGATGAAGTCAGATGGGTCGTTGAAAACCTGAAGAGAGGGAAATCTCCAGGGTGTGATAATATAACTGCTGAAATTATCCAGGCAGAAGGAGAAACTACCATCAGCATATATCACACAATCTGCACCAAGATCTGGAAAAGTTAAGTTTGGTCCAAGGAATGGACACAATCAGTCTACGTACTGCTACTGAAGAAGGGAAATCTAACATTATGCACCAACTACAGAAACATTGTACTGATCAGTCAAGCCAGAAAAATACTACTTGATATCATTATGAAAAGACTACAACATAAGATGGAAGAAGACTTGAATGAAGTGCAGGTAGGTTTCAGACAGGGCAGAGGCACCAGCGACCATATTTTCAATATGTGTCGAATATATGAGTTTACCATATATTCAGAGAGTTTAATGTCGACATCTACACATGCTTTATTGACTATACCAAGCATTCATTTTGCGCAACATCAAAAACGTTTTAATATCATGAAGGACATGGGTTTACCGCTACACCTAATCTTTCTCATAAAAAATTATATCAATATTAGCAAGCATCCGTGAGAGTAAATAGTGAAACATCTGACTGGTTCAGCGTGGAAAAGGGAGTCAGACAAGGATGTTTCTTATCATCATATCTCTTCAACATTTATGCAGAGAACATAATGAAGAATGTAAGAAATGAAAAACAGAGAAAGAAATTCGACAAACTCAACATCAGAGGTCACTAGATACAAGAACTAAGATATACGGATGCTACAACATCATTGGCACACAGACAAGCAGGTCTCAAACAACTAATAAACTTCATTAAAGAACAAAGTGAAAAATAAAACCTATTTCTGAATGGAAACAAGACCAAGATTATGACAAGTGACAACCATCACTAGCAAATTCTCAATCAGTATCAACAACAGTGAATTAGGAAGAATCAGCAGTTTTGAATACCTTGGTTCTCTTATCATCAGAAATGGGGATTGCTATGAAGAAGTCAGAAGGAGGCTGGCTATCGCGTCAAAGATGATACAAATGAAAAACATATACAGTATATAAACAGTATGGTTATATCAGGCGGTGTAGGATTTTATAAATGTGTAACCTTACATTCTGGGATAATTGAAAAACCGTGCGTGAAATTATGGCCCAAGAAAATCTACAGTGCCAGGGGTCGTCTGTTGTAAGAGTTCCTCTGTTGGAGCTTCTGGTACAGCTGTGGAGAAAAACCTGCAAAAGAAGAAGGAGTCCTAAAAAGTACAGAAAGTCCTAGTGGAGACGAGGGGATAGTGTTGGTCCTAAGAGGACTTGAAGTTTTAAGATGGTTAAGAGAAAATATTGAACACAAACAAGACAACACTACTGTGTACTAGATGGAGAACATCAAGATGACATCAACAGGCACTCACTTACTTGTATTATATTGGGTTTCTCAGTTGACTTAAATTTTTTTATGTGAAGTTTGGTTCCGGTGAAAAATTGTTTACAAAGTTTTAGTCTGTGTCTTGACACATAATGGCCAAAAAACTTTTATCGGTTACAAGGGATTCTCTCTACTTACATAATAATATTTCCTACCTGGGTAAGTTAACAGAAACAATATTACTAATCTCACACCTGGGCAAACTATTATAGTCATAAATAAAATAGTAGTATTTCAATAGCAAAAATTGTACATGCAAGAGACTGCAAGTGAATGTTTCTCTTAAATCATTAACCATTATTGTAAATATTGCTAGAGATATTACAGATCCCTGTGTGATGGCGCTTTTCCTTTCATATGATTCTGACATGTATTTATTTATTAGTACTTTGAATTGCCTATCTTGTATGACGTTTTTAATGTAGTTATACGCCTTATCATCTATACCTATGTTCTTTATTGTAAACCGCGTGTCTTCTCTTCAGCACTCGTTGTATGCTCTCGATACATCGAGGAAGAAAGTCGCTGGTTTTGAACCAGATGGAAAACACTATTTTACTTTATACTTTTATGTTATTCTTTATGGCATTTTAGAATATATATATATATATATATATATATATATATATATATATATAACCCTATGTATATATATTAGATGAGCAGATTAAAACTACAGATGAAGCTTTAAAATGTGCCAAAGTAATAGAACAGAAGAAAATATACTTTACTATAGATATATCAAGATGTCAGAAAGCAAACGCAGTTTTATATCAATTGGCAACACTGCTGAAACACCAGAACATCGCGACATTATCTCCAAAAGAACGTTAATAAACAGTGTCCATGCCGACACTGTGTTACCAATGGCAAGCCTAGACTCTGACAGTGAAACTAGAACAACAACTCGTCGTATGTAGAAAGAAGAGCCAGGGGTAGACCTGGAGTACCCTGGATCAACAACATCAAAGAGACATTACACGATCACCAAATAACATTATCTGAAGCTGCCAGAAAAACGAGAACAAGAACATTGTATCTCCCTCGACACCCGTAAAGGGTAAAAGAGGAAGGAAAGAAGAAGTATGCGAAATGAGGTTCCTGAGAGCAACACTAGGTGTAACTAAAAGATATAATAATAAATCACATTATAATAAATCTGATGACAACAATATCGTGAAAAGAATACATAGACACAAAAAAGATCAAATGGTTTGGCCACCTAATCAGACTAGTACCAGATCACACTCCATCGATATCCTCAATAAAAGATCATCTGAAAAGAGAAACAGGGGAAGCCCCAGACGAATATGAATATAAAACATCAGAGAAATACTAGAACACCAAGGCTGCTCTATGGCAGTGACATTACAGTTAGAGAAAGAAGACTTCGGCTCCTCATAACGCCTAACGGCAAACATGGCTAGGACAAGACAAAACAAGTCACTAATTCACCTATTCAATAAAATATAGTATTCTGGCACAATACTAAAGGCACGCAAAATTGCCATCATAATACCAATACTAAAGCCAGACAAAGACGATAAGGAAATAAACTGATGCAGGCCAATATCACTAACCTCCAACCTGGGTAAACTATTAGAAACAATATCACTAACCTCCCACCTGGGTATACTATTAGAAACAATATCACTAACCTCCCACCTGGGTAAACTATTAGAAACAATATCACTAACCTCCCACCTGTGTATACTATTAGAAACAATATCACTAACCTCCCACCTGGGTAAACTATTAGAATCATAAATAAAAGAGTAGTATTTCAAAAACAAAAATTATACAACAAACACACAGAAATCTTACATACAATTGTACTAATCTGCAGAACTGAACAAACTGGTGAGTACTTGTACACAAAATGCTAGCTCTTATATACTGTTTCACGTCAGAAACTTCCTCCTTTATTAACGTGCTTTGTTCCCTTTGAACATATAGTATATCTAATGTATTAAAGTAAGGGTTGCCCAGATAATATCTAATGTATTAAAGTAAGAGTTGCCCAGATAATATCTAATGTATTAAAGTAAGGGTTATCCAGAGAATAGATAATCACTGAATTGGATATCAAACACTTGCAAGTAGATTTCGCTAAAATATGAAAAACAATATGCGTAATAGTGATTTTTTTCCCCATATGTTACTTCCTGATTGTTTTATTGAATGTTGCATGTTGAAATATACTAAAAGATATCGCTTGATCATAGTTATAAACTACCTCAGTGCATGCAGGGTATAACTCATAAGTTTTCAGTGACTGACAGCTGCTGTCGACTAGTGTATATACTGATGATCCTAATGTACCAGTTTTCATCCCGCCCAGTTGTTTTCCATTTCTGATTCAAGTAAACATATTATGTAGAGTTTCTATTATGAGTTATGGATACACTTTATCATCTGCACAGATCAGATAAGTCCACATGTACTTTGATTCACTACTCAATAAATCCACAAGAGTGCAGCGGCCGACAGTTGTAGTTTGTTATGACGATACTAGTCGTATTCGATGTTGATTTATCAGTGTACTCGAATATGTATTACGTATATATCACGTTGTTCGTTCAGCACATGATAATGATGATGATCATTTGTTACATCCACTTTTGAAATTCAGTTAAAGTTATGTCCTTGACTGTGAGTTAGTAGATGGCTAATAAGCTCTACTCGAGCCGAAAATGTAATTGGACAGTTCGGGCATGGAATGACCACTGTAGACGGATTTTAGTCTATCCGTGACTTTCTAGCTGCTCTCCGCTGATGAGCTGCTGCATTTCTCCTCTTTTCACAACATGATGCGCCCTTTTTTGACTGTAGAACACCATGTAGATCTATTTTATGCAAGTTCTTCCCATGTGTCTTGTTATATTTCAAAGACTTTCAGTGAGGTCTTTAACAAGTCCTTGTAGTGCTTCTTTTGGCAATCTGGAGATCGTGTACCCTTCTCCAGCACACCATAAGGAAGTATCTTTATCACAACAAGAAACCTGGCTACTCGCCTGATCTTGGAGATTTAAGATCGGGGGCTGGACATCGTGGGTTGGATAGCGGAGCAAACCCTGTATAATTGGAGATGTACATATTATGTAATAATATGTATCAATATATGAATTGCATATATCTATTTTTGGAGTTTTTAAACGGAACCAAACATAAGCCTTTTTGTAGACCAGGTAAAAGGTTAACAAAAGATCAGTTAAAACATTTCACTCAGGCTCTTAGTGGAAATCCTGGTCGTGGCTAAAGTTTCGCAAATTTGATCTTCCTCACGTAATAATTATACTGAGTATCTTCTCCTCTCGTATCTCCCATGTAAAAGTGCCCGAACATGACCACTGACCGGTGTTAACATAAACTGGATGTTACAAAGTACTATTAATTAAATCTCCAAGGTCACGTTAAACGTTGGCCAGCGAGCAGACTAAACAGCATGGGGGCATAGGAGTTTGTGAATATATATATAGATGGTAATAGTTCGTGGGGGAGCATAGGAGCCTGTGTATATGTATAGATGCTAATAGTTCAAGAAGAGTATAGGCGACTGTGTGAATTTAAGCGCTACACAGGGAAATATAAGAAAAACGTGTCTCACTGGTAACTTACAGAAGCATACACTCATACATTCATATATACATCATTAACCTATAGACATTGTTGTCTATATGTTGTATATATTTAAACACAATTGTCTTGTGTCTGTCTCCCAAGTGAATGATGGCTGATCGTATTCACACTTGCCGTTATCATAGATGTGAGAGCTTAAGGTTTCGTTCCAAGCCTAGATGTATAGTCTTGGCTGCATAACTCCATGTTTGTTCAAGGCTATCTTTATGTTTTCTATTCCACGTTTTCTTGGACTACCTTTGACCTTACGCCCGGATAGTATTTTGTTATGTGCTTTTATCGGTATTTAGTTTGGGTTCAATCTCATAAGGTGACCAAACCATTTTACTTACTATCTTTCAATATGTTCAATATATGATATTATATCAGCACTTTTCCTAATTTCTTCATTTCTTATTTTACTTAATTTAGTAACCATTACAGTTTTTCACAGACATTTCATTTCACATGTAACGATTTTCCTCTGCTGCGAGACAGTTAAAGACCATGTTTGTTATTGGTAGCAGAGTGTTTGGATACAATTTGTAGATATCATCTGTCTTTTTTTGTTTTCGATCTTGATGTTTGGGTGAAGAATTAATGGTGAAAGCTAGTAGATCACTGTGTTCGCTTTCTGACACCTTGTTTCTATTTCTTTGTCTAGTCTTCCAATTTAGGAAAAAATGTTGCCTAGATATTTAAATTATTTGGCTTGCTTTACGTTGGTTTTATCTAAAGTTATACTTTTGGTGTTGCAGACTTGCTAGTTTTCATAACTTTTGTTTTTTTACATTAATTTTCATTATACACTTCTTACATGTGGTTTTTAAGTAAAGAATATGGAAAGGATATAAATATCCAAAATAAAAAAAAGAAAGAAAAGGAACCGTGATAATCAGCAAAGTCAGAGAAGAACGAACGCTAAACATAAACATACATGGACAGAAACTACAACAAGTAAAACATTATCAATATCTTGGACATATAGTCGCAAATGACGGAAGATGTGAAACAGAAGTTAATAGGAGAATAGTAATATCTAAAAGTACCTTCAATGACATAATGAAAATAGTAACATCTAAACAAATTACAAACATGTCAAAATTGAGAATTATAAAATGCTAAATCGATTCTACATTAATGTATGGCTCAGTAACATGGACACTAAACAAACAATTAGAAGACATAATTGATACCTCTGAGATGTGGGTAGATAGAAGAATAAGAAGATTATTATGGGAAGAGAAGAAAACAAAGATGTTATAAAAACACTTACTATAAAGGCACCTTACTTGAGGATAAAGTCAAAGGGAAGCGAGCAAGAGGTAGATAGAGATAGATACAAGTGGGAGAGTAACACCACAAAATTGATAGACTACAGTCTAGTAAAGTGCACCACCAAAACAAGAGACAGGGGATGTTGGAGGTCTGTTGTAGCCAACCTTCAATGCAGAGGCGGCACTTGATGATGTGATTTGGAAATTTTACTCATCTGTGTATATTAGACTTTGATTGTCAGCAAATAATTTGTTCGTTGATTTCATTAAATTCTTTATCAGGTGTATTTTTCAATATTTCTCTTTCTGTTTTGTTTTGGACTTCCTTTATTATTCTGTCCGTATTTTTTGAATAAAATAACACAAGAAAAATACCAGATGCTCACGTAGCAATCATTTTCAAACATATTTGTTGCGGACTCAAGCTCAATTTTAAATGATGACTCCAGCCTAAAGTGTAACCATGTTTATCATTTTCCCTTGGTAGTAGTGATATAGGCTCTTACTTCTATGGTTGATATGGTGTACTGGGGGAAATAACTTTACCAAACGCACGTATGCGTCGTTGAAAACGTTAGCGATTTAACGCAAAGTAATGCTTTGTGCCGACATAACTCTATCACAGTGACGCCATTTTAAGAACGCATAAAAATCGTAATACTGTCGGCATGAAACCTCTTGCGAAATAATGCTTTTTAGAGTTGTGTGAACCCTCGGTTGTCAGAGTATCAGATTTTTTAAATAATCTACCCCGCCATCTTAATTCATTTTTTGAGATCTGTGTTATCACAAATACGAGTATCTCAATTTTCTATAACTCTGTACTGGACATAGGCTATGATTCACAAACGATGGGAAAAATACGTTACCACTTGTGCATATCTCCGATAGGATTACAAATGATTTTTTTTCTTTCTTGCACTATATTCCATTTTTAGAAGATAACTAAGAAGCAATTTCACATGGATTTATCAAGGTAATTGGTGTACCATATCTATTTCGGTACATCAGGCCATAGCTTTTATGCATATTGAACAGTCAAGCTACTTTCATTCTATATACAATTGACTGCAAACAGATAACCAATATACCAAATGGCTGCCTCTCTTAGCCAAACCACGAGTGAAACTGTCTCACAAATGTGCAGGCTCCGTTAGCTGGAGTGGTGGGCCATATCAAGTGAGGATAATTTAGAAGACTTATAAAGTTATCACATATACGTCTTAGGTTATTCGAACAACAAATATGCTTATTGTAAAATTATCTGATATACCAAGAACATTGTTCGAACAACTATATCTATCTATCTATTAGCTGAAATCCTTTGTTACCTTTCGGCGTCAGGGGTAGAAGAGTTCGCGCTGTTTGTAAGCTTTTTCCTGTGGCTTCTTTGATTTCACTGATCCATCTTTTACATGGTCTGCCTCTGGCTTTATAACCGTTATGTCTATGTGTCATGGCAATTTGTGGCATGATATCTGTCGGTAGTCTGGAAACGTGTGAAACTTGATCTGTTGTCGTTTGATGTGTTCCAATACTGGTATTGTGTGGTTATCTGTCTGATGTTATCGTTTCTAATTCTATCTCTTAATGACACTCCGAGTATTCTTCGTAGACATGGCATTTCTGTTGTCACTATTTTTCTTTTGTCCGCAGTTGACGGAAAGTAATATTTTAGACACAAAATATAGTAATAATAAAAACTAAGTCATGGATTAGAGAACATGAGTAGCAAAGTATTCAATGAGTGCAATTATTTGGCACTAGGAGCATGCAGTACACATTAGACAGCTTTCCTTTAGCCCTTACAGCGTTAGACAAGATATCAACCATGTGTATGTGGTTATCAAATGGTGATATCAATAAGTGAGGTTTGAGGTGGAAATCGGAACATGATGTTTAGCATTAGGAACTTGGCCAAAAGTTGGGGGTAAAGTATCCCCTTCTCCTGTAGTAGAGATTTTACATAAAGTTCATCAAATGTTTACATAAAAGACGACCATCTGACACCAGAAAACACGCGAATGACATATTAATTTATTTTTGTATGTGTGTAAATGTATCCCCTTTTTTAACATGACATATCTACTGCCATACACTATCTGATTGGTTATTAGTGAGCTGGTCAACAGGTTCCTGACATAAACGATGAACCGAAACCTTGGCTCGTTCACGGAATACATTTATGTCTCCTCCAGCTAAAGCATTGCTCGCGACATGTAGACCAGAACCCAAATCTTCTGAGCAACACTCTATTACCCGTCTTTATCCAAAGCAATATCATTCGACCAAGACAGTTAAAAAACAAAATACACTACGTAACCCCGACCATGTTGATTTCTACCACTGATAAACACTTGGAGCCCATTTCGGATATGATTATTGCAGTAAAAGTCTTCCTATATTTGAGACAACGACGTAGTGGAACGTGTCTCACCATTATTTCGCTATTCGAAATCAAACCTTTCCGGAGATCAAATATATAACGTCAAGAACCATTATTGGTCATTTTACTATTCTATGGGTTCGTGTAGTTAACTATTGTCTATTGTCTTTCCCCAGGTGGTTTGTGATCCACTCTTGCCGTTAAGGGTAGGGGTGATTGGAGCTCGAGCTTGCGTTCTAAAGCCAGATGTGTGGCCTCGGCTCTGCTATGACAGTGTCTGTACAGGACGTCCCTGACGTTTTCTATCCATCTTTTCCGTGATCTTCCTCTGGCTTTGTACCCTGATCTCATTTGGTTATATGCTTGTACGGGCAACTTTTAGTGATGCATTCTCATAATGTGGCCAAACCATTTGATCTGTTCTCTCTCTATTTAATCTGTACAAGATATTATACCTATTCTTTCCCTGATATGTTCATTTCGTAATTTGTCAAGCGAGCAAGTGCAGTGTCAAGGAACTAGGTGCAGTTAACTCCACATAGAAACTGAATTTATCACCATTTGCGACATCATGGTCGATTACAGCGGTTATATTTATTGTCTATTCTCAACCCTCCAACTTTTGTGCCTGTTTTCCTGATGATGCTACATATGGAACAACAGCTTCACGGCAGAAACAGAACTGGTGACTGAGAGAAACAGAAACGTATGCAACCAAATAAACGAACAAACAAGAACGCAACCAAATAAACAAACATACAAACAAGTACACAAATAGCAATAAAGCAAACCAGCGAACAAACATACACGGAAGTAAATAAACCAACAGACAAACAAGTACACACCCATAAACGAACACACAAACAAACAAGTAAATAAAACAGTAACTAAACAATACAAGTAAACAAAACAATACACAAACTAACAAGATCACAAAGAAACAAACACCCAAATAAAACAATAAGCAAATAAAGGAGTACACAGACAGACAAAATTGTAAAGAAAACAATAGACAAACAAACAAGAAAGTAAATAAACCAACAGACAAACAGATACACAAGCAACAACAAAATTAACTGACACATAAACAAACGCACAAGCAAGTAAACGTCTTCTTCTTCTTCAACTTTTATTCTCAAACTCCCGCTGGATATCTCTTGTAGCAGGACCATGGTCCTATTAGATTTCCAGAAGGATGTAGTCCAGATAATGGAAATGCGTTGTATCGCCGTTTTATTTGCGCCAATGGCACGACACATCCGTCTTCGGCGGACAGCAAGTAAACAAATGGACAGATAAACAATCACTCGCGGAAACAAAAACCAACAATTAAACAAACAAGCAACGAAAAAAAGACAACTCTTACGTACCATCACAACATAAACAAGAATAAAGATCGCAAAGTTAATTATTTAACTTGTGTTATTCATAGAATATCCTCTTGTATCCATATCCAGCCCTGAAGAAGTCTGAAAGTGGATACGAATCAGTATCCACAGTCTCTCTCACCTTATACGGCACATGTTGTTTTGTGTGGTCATACACAACAGGCAAAAGCCCTACATCAACAACGTCGAATGTACCATCGGTGTTTATGCGTCTGTACGGTTTGTGAAGATAGTCTGAATATCGAGGTAGTTTAGTCATAATAAATTGATTGTACAACAACTTTCTAGCAGTTTCCAACGAATTATCTGATGTAGTATGCCTGATATCTTTCGTTGATGGATGCATGTTGTTCAGGGGTACTTGAATTCTGTATCGATTATTATCCAGATTTTGAAACGAATACTGGTTGGTTGACAAGTACGCATCTAATAGTTCATTTAAATGTTGCCTTTGTGAAAGAACATTTTCTCGTCCTTCTTTTGAGTCTTGTTTATTTTCGTCAAAATGTTCATGATTAAGATGTTCCCATTGATCATCTGTGACATCGTCGTTCTTATGGTGATTGTTACTGTTGTTGTCTGATATCTGTATGGACTTACTGAGATGATGTTTATCCTGTACATCGCCAACACCAGACGATGATATAATTGTTTCAATGCTTTTTTCCTTCTTGTGCTGATGTTGTTGACTGTAATCATGTGCTTTCACATTTATAAGGTCAGCTATACTGTTTATTCCGTTGTGATCTTGTTCAAATGAAGTTGTACCAGGGACGGTTTCATAAACTGCTTTCTGTAAGACGTCATCGAGAGGAGTTTCTTCTTTGTCAGTTTCGTTCTGGAGCTGAAGATCGATCTGAAAATCTACTGAAAAATCAGGGTTGCCATCATGTTGTCCATTACTTTTATCTTGTTCGTCGTGGACCATGTTCGCTTCAGGAGTCTTGTCACAGTTCACGTGATCCTCAAAGTCACATGTTAGAAGCTCGTGTGACCACATCGTTCCTTTAGGGCAGGTGAAACTCTGTCCTTTGCCCCAGACACAACGGTAGAACTTGGAACAGTCATCTTTGTCGGGATACCAGTTAAAAAGTGATGGGCACAGGAATGTGGCTGTGGAATAAATATAAAGTCGTGTTGTTAGCACATGCAACAATTACATTCACGTCAATAAATACATATGTCTACTGGACTGTGTAATATTAGACACCAGGAAACACACACAATTTACACATTAATAACCAAATGACCAATAAGTCTGTATGTTTTCATTGTGATAATGTATGTAGCTTAAAAGTTTGTTATCGCTAATCGTCTAACTCTCAGGGTACCACTACGAAAACATCAATATACACGTCTCGTCTTGCCTATCTGTTCTCAACACTGTGTAAGTGTATGTATGGACAATCGTAGTATTGACCAATCCTTGTAAATTCATATATTCTTTACCCTCCGTTCCTTCTCTCATCTGTCCCCTGTAATTGATCGTGAACTATGTCTCACATTGTGAGTAAACCATGCAACTGTGTTGCCTGTTATCACGTAAGGAGATAATCGTCTTTTAATCTACAAATAAATAAATATATATATACAGAGATAAAGCTGCGATGTTGGTAAAGGACTCGAAAATATAAATGGGAATAGGGACTTGGGAAGGGGGTGCTGGGGTATCAGAAAGCTTCAAAATAAACAGAAATCGGTATACTTTTCACCAGTATTAGTCAATAACAAAAAACTAGAAACGAGACCCAGCGACAGACGACGTTTCCACTAACAGCCTTTATCTTTATAATAGACAACGAATGAAATGTTTCCATCCTCATATGGTTTTTTCTATGTTTAGTGCATAGTTCATTTTGTTTACTGTCGTTTGTCCTGATAAAGGAATTTTAGTCGAAAGGTCGTCAGTGGCTGTGAATAGTTTGAGTTATTGACTAATATTGATAATGCATATATCTATTTCTGTTCATTTTGATTATTCATGTATATTATATATATATTATAATCAATAAATGAAAAGAATTCAGTAGTTTTCCTACATCGTTAGCTCTATGACATCTGCTTACACTCTACAGAAAGCCTAGTCGATTTGGAGGAATACATTGAAAATTAACACACAAAAAAAAAAACAACAACAACAAAAATTGACGCAAATTATTGTCTAAATGCACCAAAAACCTATGTACCTGTGGTGATCTGAAAAAAGTAAAGTAAATAAAGTAATACATATCATTTATTAATGCCGTAGGGGTGTGAGATGTTAGCGATCTCACATTTCAGCTGCTCTGCAAATGAGGGCGGTAGCCATCTCCTCTCCTTCGCAGTCTTTACTTTCCGGATTAAATCGGTACCCACTTAAGGCTGGGTCGACTTCGGAGCCGTTGCGATCTGAAAAACATTTCCGCCTCAACTGGGGAATGAACCCAGGACCACTCATATGCGAAGCCACTGCGCTACGCGGCTTCCTACAGGTGTAGGAGTAAGATTTTTTAAATTTAAGCTAGATTAAACTAGTGTAGTATAATTTACACTAGATCACAGATGTTCAATGTGTAAAAGTCAAATGATCCAGATTGTACTGATGATAGGCTTGGATGTACTAATGGTTTCTAAAAAATTCATCATACGGGATTGGTTACGTAATTAATGTACATGTTTAAGTACAACTTTATGTCTACGCTTATTTCTGTGTATATACAATACTACCGGAGCGATATTATTTTGTGTATGTGTATATACAATACTACCGGAGCGATATTATTTTGTGTATGTGTATATACAATACTACCGGAGCGATATTATTTTGTGTATGTGTATATACAATACTACCGGAGCGATGTTATTTTGTGTATGTGTATATACAATACTACCGGAGCGATATTATTTTGTGTATGTGTATATACAATACTACCGGAGCGATATTATTTTGTGTATGTGTATATACAATACTACCGGAGCGATATTATTTTATGTATGTGTATATACAATACTACCGGAGCGATATTATTTTGTGCAAAAATCAAGCTGATGAGATTTCTACTAAACTTACACCGGTATGTTCGCCGGTATTCTTTCTTTCTGTAAACCTGTAACCCGTCAGGGTCGTAGGGGTACCACATTGGATGCTTCAGCACACGAGTCCTCCAGCGATTTCTGTCTTCAACGATGCGGATGAGTGAGGAAAAATCGTGTCAATTCCTTGATATTGTCTGTCCATGTCTTTCTTTCCCCTCTTTTACTTCTCCCCCGTTCAACGGTTCCCTACAGTATTATTTTTGACAAGGAATCATGCCTGCATACATGCCCAAACCATGATAATTTTCGCCGTTTCACTAGTATTACAGGTGTCAGAAAAATAATAAATAATAGCATTGTCACCTGTTAAGTATGTCTCAGGAGACGAATAAGCAGTTTCGGCGTGATGTTAGCTATCGACTTATGATATCCGATGAGACGAAGCCCGCAGGAGCAGCACTATGGTCTGACTACATGATGAAGTAGTCAGAGAGCCTGTAACCGTTCTAATAAAAGCATATGTCTTGGTAAGTTCAGTTTGTTGTCACATGTCATCCATGTGTAGCAGGGAAGTGGTATAATGGATGAATATTTAGTCCCCACACGGACGCATTACTTTGTGGTAGTATCCGTGGATCATGACGTCCTGATAGTAGCGCAGCATTCGCTTCTGGACAAACTAGTTTTGTTGTTCCCCAGTGAGACTTGTTGACCCATCTGCAATTATGGTACATTTAGCATTCCCCGCCACCAAGGAATATACCAACAAAGGACAATATGCAATGTCCGCTTGTCATTATCTTTCCTTCTTTCATGACCACTTATTCGAAGATAAATGTTAGAAATCAAGACACAATGTGCATTGAAAATGATGATTTCTCACATGTGACAGTTTGTGAGCTTATCCTCCAACTTTCCTTAGTCGTTTTCTATTACACGCATGGATAGAAGACAGTTGGCATATTCTTTAGAAGTTCAGTATTCAGTTGCCACACGGGCGCTGTGACTGAAAAGAATGAACGCTACTATCTGGAGCGTGTTATGAGATTGTAAAAATTGCAACGCAAAGACCAATACGAGCCATACGGCTGTCAAATTCTTGGTTAGTTCGTTATTTATTCTTCTAGGGCCAAAGACGGCCTATAGGATGGATGTCATATATTTCATGTCTTTCGTTTCATTGCAATTTGCTTTAGATCTTCATTAAACTCTTGGTACTTAAATATTTAAAAAAAAACATTTTGTCAAACAGTCATTAGTCAGTCAGTTCCTCTTTTGCCAAGTTTGACACATAGGGCGGATGTCATAGTTCTCCACGCCTGTCCTTCAGTTGCCAAGGATTGCAGGTCTTGTTCATTTATGCCTGTTGATTTCTTCTTCTTCTTCTGCGTTCGTTCTCAAACTCCTGCAGATTAGCAGGATGTAGTCCGGAGAACGGAATGCGTTGTGTCATGGCTTACAGCATGATAATTGCCTGTTGATTTTAATTCATTCATAAATGTTCTCCTGAGCTTCTTTTCGGTCTTCACTGTTTTCTTTTCCCGTCTGGTGTTAAATTGTCGTGGAATTCTTTCTTCCTTCACTCTAAGTACGTGGCCAATATATGTCCAGCGGCGTTTTCTGATGATGTTTGTCACATATTCTTGTCCCCATCGAGACTAGCACCGTGCAGAGGTGATGGGGCTTAGTTCAGCCATCAGGGGATTATTATATTATAGATATCTTCTACTACCTGGAGTTTTAAGATATCTTCATGCACTATGCCAGGGACAGTGATTTTATATTTGTCCTTAAACTTTTAGAAATCTTCTCAGCATCATTCTATATTCTATATGTGATTACAAAATTGGTAGACATTAGGAAGTGCTTGAAATTACTTAGGTTAGTTAGTTAGTTAGTCGTCGGATCATCATCACTGCAAACTGGACACATCCATAGTTGCTCCGATCTCTCCTTGAGTGTATTCGCCATCACACTTCTGCTGACAGTACCGGTCCTATGCTGGTTGACCATCATTCTTCTGCGCCCTCCAAAATGTTCACCTCTAGCAACACCGCATTTCAATCCCTGATCTTTAATCCTAGCCATTGAAAAGGAATCATCATCCACATTAGTCTCACTTTCGCGTGTTATATCTCTTAAGGAGTTCAAAACGTCAGCGCGATCCATGCCCCATCGCCCTGTGCCACAATCGCGCACGATGCCAGTTGATCCGCTCTTTCATTGCCTCGAACGCCCACATGTCCCGGCACGAAAATAAATGTAACCGCTTTCAAGCTCGCATTTCTCAAGGCCTCAATGCATTGTTCGCGAACGAGACCCACTTATACCTTCTTAATCATACTCATAGAATCACTCAAGATGCAGACCTGCGTTACTTTCTGTGTGCGTAGCCACTCAAATGCCTTGGTCACCGGCATAGTCTCCATGGTCATACTACTCGTAGTGACCGCAAAGGCACCACTTTCCTCCTTGATCGTTTTACCTTAATCGTAGTACTTAGGTTGTGTGTCCCATGCTCTTCTTCAGCTACTAAATGCACATGACGGGTATTTATAAAAGAAGTATTTAACGTTTGAACGAAAAATCCAATCATTACAATACATGGAGTCGATCCCTGGATCTAACGGCTTTGAAACTACTCCCCCCCCCCCAATCACCACACTAAAACAGTACCAAAATATGATAATATCTATACTTGCCTGTAGATGCCATGAAGAGGACCACAAAATCTGAGAACAGAAATATTCATAATCACATTGTGGCATTAGAACAACTAGTCTGATGTGTTATATAAATGAGGACATTAATAAACGAGATGGTCTACAGAGCTCATTACAAGAAGTATTTTTAATGACATTGTACTTACTCAAAATATGATATTGATAAGCTTTCCATTGAGCGCACATACCATTAGACTAATGGATACGGGTGTGAAGAAATACAGATTACAGTATACAAGACAGTTTCAACGTTTCAACAGTACTGTATATTTCAAAAAAAAAAAATACAAGACAATACGTGAACAAAACCCACAAAACAAACCAGTTAACATAGTAATGGCTTTGGCACTAATGACAAAAACATTAGACGGCAGACACTTAACAGCAGAGGCATCAAAGGTAGCAATAGCTTACACACACACACACGCACGCACGCACGCACGCACGCACTCACGCACGCACACACGCACATACACATACATTGTCGACTAATTATTGTCGTTGAGACAGTTAATTAAAAATATGGTGAATGAGAACGAAATAACGCAACTATGACTGAAAACAATATGAACGACAATATAACAAAGATTTTAACACACAAATCTAAATAAATGAATGATCGGTATTAAGACCACATGGATTGACGGTACCAAACTGCAAAAATAGAACGATTTTAAATGGGGTCCCTAGCTCTATCTTCAGCAGTGAATAATTTTATTGCAATGACCTGAATGTCGCTGGCACCACGATGATAAGCGCCAGTGAATTTTCTAAACAAAATGTAGAAAAGACCGAAGTAATGAAGGTATGAAGGTAGGAAGAACAGGAAAAAAACAGCAATATATATATATATATATATATATATATATATATATATATATATATATATATATATATATATATATATATATATATATATATATATATATATATTGAAAACCATAGATATAAACACGTGACAAGAGTGCACATACATAGAAAGCAATATAACAACAGACGGCAAAAGCAGCAAAGAAATACACAATAGATGTAATATAGCATACTAAACCCGTATGCTAATAATGTAGTTATTTTGCATATAAAATCAACACAGCCAAAAAATACAGGGTTGAACTATTAATCTTCATGTTAAAGGTTTGGTATGTTTGATGTAATCTATTTGTCTTTGTAGTTCCTCTTCTGATGATGCCATTAGTGCTTAGTCATCTGCAAATAGTAGTTCGTTCAAGCTATACTTCAAATTGTTTTATTTTGTTGTCTTTGCTACTTTGCAGATGTGATCTTTGTATGTTATAAACAATAGGGGGAATATTACACATTCCTGTGTCACTCCCGAGCAAATGTGGAAATTGATGTTCATGAGCTTGTTCTTACTGTGCATTGACTATTGGCGTATATGCTTTCATATAGGCTTTTCAGATGTTGGGGAACTCCACGTCTATTGTCTTATCCATAGCATTGCTCTATCCACTCTGTCGAAAGCTTTTTCGTGGTCAACGAAAGCTAAATATAAGTCTTGGTTATGTTCTGTAGCTCTTTCTGAAAGTTGTTTGAAGGCGAAGATTGCATCTGTGCAGCTTTTATTTTTCAGCTCAATTGTGTGTTGTTGAGCTGTATTTCTATATATGCGTGCATCCTTCTTTCTAGTATCTTACATTGAGAGCTGGTATCCCAAGAATTGACACGATCCTGATGCAGATACAGATTCGTTGGGCAGGTCAATTGGTGTGTATGCCAGACCATCGTCTGCCAAAGATACTTCTCTATGGTGAGCTAGAGAAGGGTATACGATCTCAAGGTGGCCAAATGAAGCACTACAAGGACTCGTTAAAGAACTCATTGAAAGCCTTTGAAATAGACCACGATACATGGGAAGAACTTGCACAAAATAGATCTACATAGCGTTCTAAAATAAAAAAGAGCGCATCATCTTGCGAAAAGAAGAGAAATGCAACAGCTCAACAGCAGAGAGCAGATAGAAAGTAACGGATAGACCAAGATCCGTCTACAGTCGTCATTCCATGTCCAAACTGTCCAAGGACATTTACAGCTCGAATAGGGCTCATTAGACATCTACGAACTCATAATCAAGAACATAACTAAAATTGAATTTTCAAAAGTGGGTGTAACAAATGGTCATCATCATCATCATGTGATGGACGAATAACAAGCATTATCTTACTGATAATTTTTCCTAATTGGCTTAAGAGTGATATTCCTCTATACTTAGTGCAGTCCCTCTTACTGCATTTTTTCTTCCAGATGGGTACAATTACTGCTGTATTCCACTCACGTGGTGTCTTTTGTGTCTTCCATATTACATGAGCAGTTTGTACAACCACTTTATACTGATGCTTTGTTATTTGGTGCATGTTTCTTCTTCTTCTGCGATCAGTTTCTTATGCTCATAAGTCTATACAGGAAGGTGGGCAGCCTCCATGAATTAAGTCGTCAGCAGGAGGTCCTTACGGTTGCCCCTTAGCTTTGCCTTCAGATCTGTCTCATGGGGCTAAATTTTAGTTCGCACGTCATCGAAGAGTGGACATGTCTGCAGAATGTGTTCTGGAGTCTCGGGACCCTTTTGACATGGGCATTGGTCAGTTTGGACAGCCTTCATTTTGTAGAGATGTGCTTGTAGTCTGCAGTGTCCTGTGCGAAGTCTAAACATTGTATTTTGCTGTGACCTGCATAGCTTTAGAATGGGGTCCTTTGGAAAGTTATTGCTTGTTCTCTGACTCCATGTATGTTTGTATTTTATTTTGATGAGGGTTTTTGCTTCAGTCAGTGATACTCTGTTGCGGAATTGTTCCTTTTTTGTACCCACTTTTGCCAGTCTGTCAGCTGCTTCATTTCCTGCAATTTCAGTGTACAGTAATCGAGTCTTCAATTTCGGATTTCAGGAGGTGTGGTTCCAGATCTACCTCTATTGTATTTATTGTTGTTCCCACCTCTCCATCCTTTAAATTTAACAACCGATTGAAGTAATTTTTTCATCCTTCCATGATTTATTGGGGCCCTATTTAGAATGTTGCCGTGATCATCGTTGATTATTTCTGTTGTTTCATACATGCCCTTTTTATTTCTCATGTTTTGTACTTTCTTGTAGAATAATCTTCGGTGCGTTTTATATATATATAGAATATAACTTCACTGTGTATTAGGTAGGTAGGTATTTAATAAGTTTGCCTCCTCTCGTTTGGAAAGGTGCGCCCTTTCAACCAGCAGACAAAAAATTCGAATTAGATTATACAAGGACAAACTAGCATAAAATATTAGAGATAATAACGACACCAAGTGTTTAATCTGTGAATAAAAATTACCGGTCTAATCCCAGATCAGATGCATACCTGCTCAAATTATAAATAATCACTCAATAATTAATTTAAATATTAATTTTTTTAGGATTATGGTTTAAGTTACTAGCCCTAAACCTCACCCTACATAAATTATAATATAAATTAATACATAATAAAGATGGACTGATCAGCAAGGGAAATAATCAAACGAGGTGGGGATCTGATATGAAATTATCTAACTAACAATTTTAGTACAGTTTTATTTTTAATACGATCACTATACGTGAAAATACTAACGTATAAACAAAGTAACATGTTTGTCCATGATTGTTCCTCTCAAAAATAATAATCACAGTTCATTGAGAAGTAACTCGTACAAGGATATTCACACACGTTTCTTTCACAGACTAAAAGCTGTTATCTGCAGGATGCAATATTTAAATGTATTCTCCAATAAGTCAATATGTTATACGATTATTTTGAGTGGAGACATTGATAAAAATGCGACAGTGCTGACGACAAAGTCAGTTTGTGTCAAATGCACAGTGTTACCTTGATCTAAGAGACATCATCAATACACCTTTTGAGTAAGATGTTTATGTCCCTTGTCAAACTACGAGGAGAGACAATAGATCAATTTGTTTCAGCACCACCAACTAAAATTAGTATTTTGTTACCCAAATGTGTACTATTTTGTTAGCTAAATTTACTAAAGGTGTAACTGTTCGAAAATCGAACAGAATTCATTTGAGACTCGTGTTTTTGTTTTGATTCTTGTGTCTTGTGTACTTTGTTGGCTTGTGTACTTTGTATTTCTATAATTGAATATTTTATATTTGTTGATACCATTTTAGACAAGGAATGCTGTCTTGTTTGTAGCTTTTGTTTGCTCCAGGAAGCCACATTCAAGTTAACAAGCGGAATTGCTCAGCGACAAGTAAGTAGGGTTGTTTTTGTCCTCGTATTTCTTTCTGGCAAGTACCTTAGTCTCGTGTCCAGGTGCATGCCATGCACATTTGCAAACTATCATATTACATTGTAAAATCTTGATTAAATCAATATTGGTTGTGCAATGTATGGATGGGTGTTAAGACATTGGCCTTACAGTCGTGGGGTACAGACTTTGAATCATGTTAAGAGACATATTCTTCTTGCCAGAAGACAAATACAAAAAAGAATCCACCAGATACATATCACCGAGGCAGCTACGACATCCCAGTCTTAATCACACAAGACACAAGTTTCTCCCTCAAATTCCCGCTGGATCTCTCTTGTAGCAGGACAATTGCCCTACCAGAGCTCCAGCAGGATGTAGTCCAGAGAATGGAATGATAGGGTAATTTCAACGGTAATTCTCCCTACTTTGTATCCAAGTAAATACTTTATCGGTGTGCAATTTGCTAAATCCCCAAACACTCTTCTGCACTGTATTGTATAACCAACATGTTTCATTAGTAGATTGTAACGCAGTAACCGTTTAAAAATGGCTGCCAAGAAGTACGATTAAAAACAACGATATTTACTAGAATTTTTCAATGCTGAAGGCGAGACCCAAATTAGCATTAACGAACATTTGAAGAATATTTATGGAGATTCAACAGTAGATGTTGGCACTGTTCGACTTTGGGTACATCGTTGTGATGAAGCTGAAGTAGTTCAATCCTCAATGGATGACTCTAAGCGAACTCGTCGTCCGTCTACCGCAGTGACAGCACACAACATTCATCGAGTTGGTGACATCATTTGTGGTGATCGTTGGGTAACACTGGATGAACTACATGCCATGTTGTCTATTAGTAAATGTAGTGTCCAGAACATATTTCAAGATCTGGTTTATGTATAGGTTTGTGTACGTTGGTTGACCAGAATATTGCCATATAAACATAAAGAAACAAGGAAAGCCATAGCCATTCACCTTCTGCACCGTTACTAAACTAAATGGGATGCGTTTTTATCGAATATTGTGACAGATAATGAGACCTGGGTTCATTTTAATTAGAATCAGAATCCAAGATGCAGTCAATGGAATGTCATCACACAAAATCGCCGACAAGAAAAAAGTTCACTATTTGTAGGAGAAGTTATGGCCTCCGTGTTTTGAAAGGAGAAGGGTGTGATTCTTCTCGAATTCTTGGAACAAAGGAACACATTGAGTGCAGATCGCTATGTTGAAACTTTGAGGAAGCTTAGAGGTCGTCTTTGACGACTTTACCCATAAGAGATTAGAGAACCGCACTACTGTTGCACGATAATGCCATGCCACACAGCGCTAAACGCACCATTGACCATTGATACGATTGGAGAATTTGACTTAACAGTATTACCACAGGCCCTTTACAGTCCCGATCTTGCACATCCAGACTTTCATCTACTTGGATCTCTAAAAGATCTACGCAGAAATCAATTCAAGGACACCAACAATCTTAAACTCGCCGTACGCAATTGGTTTAGAAAAAAAGACACATTTTTACTATTCGGGGATACACTACATGCTCTTGTACGAAGATGGACTAAAACTGTAACACTAACGGAGACCACATTACGAATTAAATTTTGAAGTACAGACTGCAGAACATATTTTAATGTGAGTTTTTATCTATTCTCGTGACTAATTAAATTATAAATTAGGAGACGTTACATTTTGACCATCTCTCGTATGTCTAAGTAGTGTGACCATTCCTCGTATGTCTAAGTAGTGTGACCATCCCTCGTTCTTTCTTGATTCTTGATTAGAAACTGGTCTCACAGCACGTCGGGCATTCCCATAAGTGCTCCGCCCTCTGTTTCAGCAGCCATTCGACTCAATGGTGTTTCGAGTATATTGCCGCCGAAACAGACGTCGACTTAGTGTAACTATCCCTTGTATGTCGATGTAGTGTAACCATCCCTCGTATATCTAAGTAGTGTGACCATCACTTGTGTATCTAAGTAGTGTGACCATCCCTCGTATGTTGATGTAGTGTAACCATATCTCGTATCTAAGTAGTGTGACTACCCCTCGTATGTCTAAGTAGTGTGACCATCCCTTGTGTATCTAAGTAGTGTGACCATCCCTCGTATGTCTAAGTAGTGTGACCATCCCTTGTGTATCTAAGTAGTGTGACCATCCCTCGTATGTCTAAGAAGTGTGACTATCCCAAGTATGTCTAAGTAGTGTGATAGTAGTGTACATTACTCAACAAGGTAATGCTACAGGCCACTGCTTTGAGCTTCGTATTGTATATTGTGCGAAGGATTGTATAAATACTGACGGTTTTAGATCTTTGAGTATGTGATCTGGTTAGTTTTTGTCCTTGGATAGTTGTATGAGTTTCCCAATCAAATTCATTTAGAGTTTTTATTATGACTGTAGGTGTACTAGTAGATCAATCAATCAAGTGTCATGCCGACTGGCTTAGGTAATCATGTTTCTCCACAACTCTCGGTCTCATGTGTTGTCAATAAGCTCGGTTGGTCAGCTTGTACCGTGCCACAATACAAGCCCATCTATAGTCCGTTCAGATTCGTTTGCCGAGATGTTAAATTATTTTTATCAAAAACGTATTGTTCATTTGGATTGATCATTTGAAGTTAGGTTTAGAATAATAATGTCGCTATAGAAATATTTTTTTATCAAAGAAATGTGATCCAGTATCAAAGATACCTTATTTAACCTATATTAAAAAAAAGTTAATCTAAATTATAAACAATCGCTGGATTATGTAGATGCTTACATCTCACAGCTGATTATTAAATATAAAGGCATGACCCTCACGGTAGAATGTGCACCGTTCTAAAAGTAGTTGTTTCCACTGTACATTTGTATAAAGCAATGTTACATATGGAAATTCCCGTTTAGCACCAAATATTATTTTTCCTGAACTTAGAATTATGTGAAATCAAAAACGGCTATTGACTCGATTTCAAGTCACAAGTCAGAGGCACGTCTCAATATTTACAGAAAGTAGGCGACACTAAGCATATTACCTTCTGCAAGTCTATGTGAGAATGAATCTGAAAGCGAAATATTTTACTGAGCATAACATTGCTATAAAGATTTATCAATACTTCTGCAGAGAGCGTAAAAAGGGACATCTTTATTGTTCTTTATCAAATCCTGAGAAGAGAACAATGCATATTTTAGGTTTGTGTAAACGTTCATTTGATCGAATAGTGGAAGCAAGCGGATATTTATTGCCAATAAATTCACGAAAGCAAGGAAGGAAAGAAAAGATAGACAGTTTCGATAAGGACCTAGTAAAAAGAGAAATATGTAGAATGTTTGATAAAAACGAAGAAGTGACACTTAGAAAGTTGAAGATTTGGCTGAAAACTAATAACGACATTGAAATATCAAAAACTTTATTATGGAAAACTGTAAGAAATGCAGGCTTCACCTTTAGAAAGTATGCTGGTGGAAAAAACATTATTTGTGAAAAGCCACATCTGGTAGCTCTTAGAAGCAAGTATTTACGTGAAGTGAAGGGAATGCGTGAGAATGGTTATGATATTGTGTATTTAGATGAAACTTGGATCAACGCTCATCATACAAATGAAAAGGAATGGCAGTTAGCAGATGGAAGTATTAAAAGATCAGTACCAAGTAGTAAAGGGCAACGTTTGATAGTTGCACATGCAGGTAGCAGACATAATGGGTTGTTGCAGAATGCTCATCTAATTTTCATTTCAAAATCCATTGACAATAGAGACTACCACTCCGAAATGAATGGGCACATATTCGAGGACTGGATCGAAAAAAGTATTCTTCCAATATTAGATAGACCTTCTTGTCTGATAATGGACAATGCTTCATACCATAACGTAGTGAACGTAGAAGATAGAATCCCAACATCATCAAGTACAAAAGATGCAATCAAAACGTGGCTCATAAAAGAACACATACCAGTTACCGACAGGTACTTGAAACCCGAATTGCTTAACCTTGTAAAACAGACACAACGAACAAAGATATTTCAAATAGACAAGTTAATTGAAGAACATGGTCATAGATGTTTGAGACTACCTCCATATCATGCACACTTAAATCCTATAGAGCTAATTTGGGCAAAAGTTAAAGGACACGTAGCATCTACAAATACAACTTTCAAATTATGTGATATTGAGACACTTACAAATCAGGCTCTATCAAATATACATAAAGACTAATGGGTGAAATGTGAGGATCATGTGTTACGCCAAGAAGAGGAATATTGGAAAAAGGAAGGTTTGTTGTTTGTTCAGCCGAAAACAGTAATCGACCTATTTGACTCGTCTGATTATGAATGATCATTACTCTGATTAAGTCTACACTAAAAAAAGTTTGATTTGCAAAATTTACAAGTTGATTTGTAAAACATTTCATTGCTCAATACCACCCAAGCAATTCAAAAAAATGTTATAAGCAAACCATCAACCATTACTTATAAAAATTAGCCCGCTTGATTCAATACAGAAGTTCAGATATCTTGGATCAACTATTACAGACAAAATTTCCTTACATGAAGAAATATATGTACTTATTTCAAAGGCAGCGACAACATTTGTGAAACTCACACCAAGAGCATGGAACAATATCAAATTGACTCTACGAACAAAAGATATATTTTAAATTTTTTTACACCTGCCACCATGTAAAATTTTGTGGACACGCCTATGGGTCATCATTGCACTAGATTACTGTAAAATATTTTGTTTATGGTCGAAATAATATTTACATGGGCAAACATCAAAAGAATTCGCCGCTTTCAAATAACCGTTACAGCTAGACATCAAGTAACACATATGTTTTCGAGACATGGACATTTTAACAACGTATGCCAAAATTCATGTGAAATCATCAAGAACTTTTTGAATTATAAATCATAACATCTCGGCAAACGAATCTGAACGGACTATAGTAACTATTCTCTTTGTCGACCCCTATCTTTTCAAACTTTGATCTTTCCAGTGGTTATTAAGTGTTCAAGCTGTGTTCTCAGCACATGCCCTAGAAACCTTGACTGTCTGCTTCTAATGTTTGATATGATTGATATTTTTACGCCAGCATCAATTAGAACCTCTGTATTAGTTTTCTTTACTGTCCATGGTATTTTCCGTTCAGAATCGTTTGCCGAGATGTTATGATTTATAATTCAAAAAGTTCTTGATGATTTCACATGAATTTTGGCATACGTTGTTAAAATGTCCATGTCGCGAAAACATGTGTTACTTGATGTCTAGCTGTAACGGTTATTTGAAAGCGGCGAATTCTTTTGATGTTTGCCCATGTAAATATTATTTCGACCATAAACAAAATATTTTACAGTAATCTAGTGCAATGATGACCCATAGGCGTGTCCACAAAATTTTACATGGTGGCAGGTGTAAAAAAAATTTAAAATATATCTTTTGTTCGTAGAGTCAATTTGATATTGTTCCATGCTCTTGGTGTGAGTTTCACAAATGTTGTCGCTGCCTTTGAAATAAGTACATATATTTCTTCATGTAAGGAAATTTTGTCTGTAATAGTTGATCCAAGATATCTGAACTTCTGTATTGAATCAAGCGGGCTAATTTTTATAAGTAATGGTTGATGGTTTGCTTATAACATTTTTTTGAATTGCTTGGGTGGTATTGAGCAATGAAATGTTTTACAAATCAACTTGTAAATTTTGCAAATCAAACTTTTTTTAGTGTAGACTTAATCAGAGTAATGATCATTCATAATCAGACGAGTCAAATAGGTCGATTACTGTTTTCGGCTGAACAAACAACAAACCTTTCTTTTTCCAATATTCCTCTTCTTGGCGTAACACATGATCCTCACATTTCACCCATTAGTCTTTATGTATATTTGATAGAGCCTGATTTGTAAGTGTCTCAATATCACATAATTTGAAAGTTGTATTTGTAGATGCTACGTGTCCTTTAACTTTTGCCCAAATTAGCTCTATAGGATTTAAGTGTGCATGATATGGAGGTAGTCTCAAACATCTATGACCATGTTCTTCAATTAACTTGTCTATTTGAAATATCTTTGTTCGTTGTGTCTGTTTTACAAGGTTAAGCAATTCGGGTTTCAAGTACCTGTCGGTAACTGGTATGTGTTCTTTTATGAGCCACGTTTTGATTGCATCTTTTGTACTTGATGATGTTGGGATTCTATCTTCTACGTTCACTACGTTATGGTATGAAGCATTGTCCATTATCAGACAAGAAGGTCTATCTAATATTGGAAGAATACTTTTTTCGATCCAGTCTTCAAATATGTGCCCATTCATTTCGGAGTGGTAGTCTCTATATTGTCAATGGATTTTGAAATGAAAATTAGATGAGCATTCTGCAACAACCCATTATGTCTGCTACCTGCATGTGCAACTATCAAACGTTGCCCTTTACTACTTGGTACTGATCTTTTAATACTTCCATCTGCTAACTGCCATTCCTTTTCATTTGTATGATGAGCGTTGATCCAAGTTTCATCTAAATACACAATATCATAACCATTCTCGCGCATTCCCTTCACTTCACGTAAATACTTGCTTCTAAGAGCTACCAGATGTGGCTTTTCACAAATAATGTTTTTTCCACCAGCATACTTTCTAAAGGTGAAGCCTGCATTTCTTACAGTTTTCCATAATAAAGTTTTTGATATTTCAATGTCGTTATTAGTTTTCAGCCAAATCTTCAACTTTCTAAGTGTCACTTCTTCGTTTTTATCAAACATTCTACATATTTCTCTTTTTACTAGGTCCTTATCGAAACTGTCTATCTTTTCTTTCCTTCCTTGCTTTCGTGAATTTGTTGGCAATAAATATCCGCTTGCTTCCACTATTCGATCAAATGAACGTTTACACAAACCTAAAATATGCATTGTTCTCTTCTCAGGATTTGATAAAGAACAATAAAGATGTCCCTTTTTACGCTCTCTGCAGAAGTATTGATAAATCTTTATAGCAATGTTATGCTCAGTAAAATATTTCGCTTTCAGATTCATTCTCACATAGACTTGCAGAAGGTAATATGCTTAGTGCCGCCTACTTTCTGTAAATATTGAGACGTGCCTCTGACTTGTGACTTGAAATCGAGTAAATAGCCGTTTTTGATTTCACATAATTCTAAGTTCAGGAAAAATAATATTTGGTGCTAAACGGGAATTTCCATATGTAACATTGCTTTATACAAATGTACAGTGGAAACAACTACTTTTAGAACGGTGCACATTCTACCGTGAGGGTCATGCCTTTATATTTAATAATCAGCTGTGAGATGTAAGCATCTACATAATCCAGCGGTTGTTTATAATTTAGATTAACTTTTTTTTAATATAGGTTAAATAAGGTATCTTTGATACTGGATCACATTTCTTTGATAAAAAATATTTCTATAGCGACATTATTATTCTAAACCTAACTTCAAATGATCAATCCAAATGAACAATACGTTTTTGATAAAAATAATTTAACATCTCGGCAAACGATTCTGAACGGACTATAGTAGATGCTTTTCCATATTCCATTACTGAATTGCTTTTCCTACTTTTTAGTTTAGTATTATTCTACCATAATTATTGGTATTGTTTTTGTCTGTTTATTTCGTTAGTCATTATACAGTTCTGTCACATATTCTTCCCATCTTGTCAGTATTTCTGCATTATCAAATATAATTTTCCCACTGTTATTTTAATATGGTCACCCCATTTATTATCCGGGCGTAAAGCCAAAGGTAGACCAAGAAAACGGTTAATACATCAAGATAGCCTTGAACAAACTTGGATTAAATGCAACCACGGCAACACATCTAGCATTGGAACGACAGCTTAAGTTCCCACCCCTACGCTTAACGGCAAGTGTGAACCATCATTCAATTGAGGATAGACACTAGACTCCATTTATATGACTGTTCTATTTTGTGAACTGTCTTACTCCCTAGTACATTTATTAATTATATTGTTTTAGTTATATTCTCTCTTAAGTTATATTGTATTAAAACAGACCCACCAATTCAAATATTTAGTTACAATGATTACACCAGATGGAAGAAGTTCAACAGAAATAAGATACAGAATAGGGCAGGCAAAAACAGCTTTCAGAAAAATGACAAATATACTGTGTAATATGACCTTGTCATTAGAGGTGAGAAAGAGAGTTCTGCAGTGCTATATAACCCCTATACTAACATAATGGTGCGAGTCTTGGACAATAAACAAACTGGAAAGTGGGAAATTAGAGGCAACAGAGATGTGGTTCTTCAGAAGAATGCTGAGAATACCATGGACTGCCAGAAAAACTAATGTAGAGGTGTTGAAGGAGTCAAATGCGAAGCGGACCTTGATCAACAATATAAGAAAAAGGCAATCTTCTTTTTTTGGCCACTTCATGAGACGGGCAGGTTTGGAGAACATAGTCACAACAGGGAAAATTGAAGGCAACAAGAGACAGAAGGCGACAACGTGAGAAAATATTAGACAGTTTGACAACCTGGCACGGCAAGGAAACAACGACTGTGATACATAATATTGTGGACAGAGAGCTGTGGAGAGCCATGACCGCCTACGCCAGCCGGCATGACACATGATGATGATATTCTTTCGATGTCTCTGCATTTAGTTTGGAACTGCTGTTCTTTTGTTATATTGCGCATGTTATGTATATATTTGACTAGGAATGACTATTTTAGGGAGTTTTCTCTTTCTTTCTGACATTGTACCATGTATTTCTTCTGCTATCCATGTTTGTTTTTAGCTTTTCTAGGCACAGTGATAACTAGAGCTCAAGATAAATACTTCTAAGCTTCATAATGGGTGTCATAATGGGCGTCATGCTCAGTCCACACGCTAAACTTTATGTGCTACGCACTCTTCTGCGCTCAACAATATCACCACCACCAACAACAAAAATCACAACAACATAAATATATGTGTAATGTAACACAATATAGATATTTCTAGTTCAATTTATTTCATATTGTCAGTAGCTATTTCAGAACTACATGCATTTTTTATTTATCTTAGTGTGGGATTTTTTTTTAGGTTTGTTTATGTTTATTTTCATGCCACACTGTCCAAATATGTGAAGTCTGTTAGTCTATCCAAATTTGTGAAGTCTGTTTCATTGCAAGTCGTGTAATCAGAATAAGCCTTTGATTGCCCCACCTAGTGTTAGGCCTAATTTAATACCCAATGAGAGAACTGAAACAAGAAAAAAATTCAGAGTTAAATAGAGAATTTGTAGGTGGTAGGGTATGTGCTCATGTGAATGATAATGATGATGGGGATGGAGATGATCATGAAGATGTTGATAAAGTTGATGAAGATATTGATGAAGATGTTGATGAAGTTGATGAAGATGTTGATGGAGATGTTGATGAAGTTGGTGAAGATGTTGATGAAGTTGATGAAGATGATGATGGAGATGTTGATGAAGTTGATGAAGATGTTGATGGAGATTAAGATGTTGATGAAGTTGATGATGGAGCTGATGATGATGGAGATGAAGATGATGGAGATGAAGATGATGATGGAGATGAAGATGAAGATGGAGATGAAGATGATGCAGATGAAGATGTTGATGGAGCTGATGATGATGGAGATGATGTTGATGAAGATGTTGATGAAGTTGATGAAGATGTTGATGAAGAAGTTGATGAAGATGATGATGGAGTAATCTCTTTAGATGTGCACATATTTCCCTTGATAGCCCACAACTTTTCTCATAAAAAAAACAGCAGCTTATTATCACTGAGTAACCGAGATGAGACCTGGAGTTGTATAAGATTATCTGTTTCAAAAGTATTGTAGTGTTGTGGGAGGGTGGGGGAAGAGATTTATGGAACCATGATTTGTCTCCGAAGAAGGGAGGCATACAAATGAGGACGTTTCCCAGGATCATGATGACTATGTTATGAGCATAGCATACACGTAAGGAGGCATCACCCAAATCAACATTTTTATCTCAGATCTGCAGACCCACCTGCAATGATAATATACCAAACATATCCCCACCATCTAGGAGTCTGTAAAAAGATAGAGGTAAAATGTCCCCTGGTGTATAACTCTTCATTATCCACGGGAATCATGTGACAAGACAAAATTAATCATACCTAAATCTGTTGTGATTGTATCATTGGCTGATAATAGGAACAGAATAATTATATGATCCCACCAATGTTCACACCATCACACTAGAGTCGAACTGACACAGCGTCGGATAACTGGGACATATGCTTTATTACAATGTAACAACAAGCAACATTGAGTGGGAAATAGGCAAGACGATGAATAGAAAACATCATCATAAGGAAGATAGCAATGGAGTTGAGGCTACACTGGGGATATATGATGGCGGGAAGCAATGTGCGTCTTAATCACCTGATTTGGAACATGATAACGATGATAGTAATATAAACAGAATTATCTTACAATTATTGCACAGTAGATCTGAAATTTGTCCAACGATGCCTCCTAGAGCACTGTAACCTGCTGTGACCTGTACACTTAATTGTGTTGATGATGCGAACTGATCTAGTTCATTTTTATTGGATTGTCCGACTCCGATTGCAGCAGTGACAAATCCCTTCAATTGTAAACTCTTTATAGCTTGAATGGCTGAGAAATAGAACATTAGAAGCAATAAAGGCTATGGAATAGAACATTGGCAGCAATAAAGGCTAATAATAGAACATTAGCAGCAACAAAGACTGAGGGAAAAAACATTAGCAGCAATATAGGTTTAGAATATGACATTAGAAGCAATAAAGCCTGAGGAATAGTACATTATTAGAAATAAAAGTTACGAAATAGAACGTTGGCTGCAATAAAGGCTGAGGAATTGACTTTTTGTAGCAATAAAGGCAGAGAAGTATAATATTAGCAGCAGTAAGAGCTGCGGTAATAGAACATTAACAGCAATACACGCGGAGGAATAAAACATTAGCAACAATAGATGTTGAGGAATAGAATATTAGCAACAATACAAGCTGAGCAATAGAATATTAGCAGCAATACAAGCTGAGCAATTGAATATTAACAGCAGTTAGTGCTGATGAATAGAACATTGGCAGTAATATGAACTGAGGAAAAGAACATTGGCAGCAACAAGAACCGAGAAACAGAACAGTATCAGTAATACGGGTTGGGAAATAGAACATTAACAACAATAAAACTGCGTTAATAGAATATTAGCTTGCTGCAATAAGTTTTGAGGAATAAAATTTTAGCAGCAATAGTAGACGAAGCATATAACATTAGCAGCAATAAAAGCACAGGAGTAGAACTTTAGCAACAATAAAGGTTGAACATGAACAGCAATAAAAGTTACTGAATAGAACATTAGCGGCAAAAAGTGCTGAGGGATAGAACATTAGAAAACATTAGGATAGAACTATGGCCCTACTTGTAAACATAAATAGCACTGAGACAGGATAATGTTGCTTCAATTAATAGCTTATACAGGTAAATGGAAGTAGGAAACATGAAATGTTTTCACTTATGTCCGGTAGTATGAAGTAGGAAACATGAAATGTTTTCATGGATGTCCGGCAGTATGAAGTAGGAAACATGAAATGTTTTCATGGATGTCCGGCAGTATGAAGTAGGAAACATGAAATGTTTTCACTTATGTCCGGTAGTATGAAGTAGGAAACATGAAATGTTTTCACTTATGTCCGGTAGTATGAAGTAGGAAACATGAAATGTTTTCATGGATGTCCGGCAGTATGAAGTAGGAAACATGAAATGTTTTCATGGATGTCCGGTAGTATGAAGTAGGAAACATGAAATGTTTTCACTTATGTCCGGTAGTATGAAGTAGGAAACATGAAATGTTTTCATGGATGTCCGGTAGTATGAAGTAGGAAACATGAAATGTTTTCACTTATGTCCGGTAGTATGAAGTAGGAAACATGAAATGTTTTCATGGATGTCCGGTAGTATGAAGTAGGAAACATGAAATGTTTTCACTTATGTCCGGTAGTATGAAGTAGGAAACATGAAATGTTTTCATGGATGTCCGGCAGTATGAAGTAGGAAACATGAAATGTTTTCACTTATGTCCGGTAGTATGAAGTAGGAAACATGAAATGTTTTCACTTATGTCCGGTAGTATGAAGTAGGAAACATGAAATGTTTTCACTTATGTCCGGTAGTATGAAGTAGGAAACATGAAATGTTTTCATGGATGTCCGGCAGTATGAACAAAACGATGCTGAATGCGATAGCATGCATGTGCAATAAAAAAAATCACAAAGACCAACACAAGATGGTTCTCACATTATGAATAGATCAGAATAAGTTGTAATTCTAAACTTCAGAACGGGACAAAACAGACTCTCCAGTCACATGTACACAAAATTCAAAATTGGCAATACGGCCATGTTTAAATGTGGACATGCATCACAGAGTGCCAAACATATACTTCAAGAGTGTTGTAAGTATGAAACGTTGAAGCAGACATATTGGCCAGAGGAAACAACACTGGAATCAAAGCTCTATGGGCCACTGTATGAACTACAAAAGACAGTGAGTTTTATTCAGGAGACAGAGTGACAGATATAGACATTTTTCGAGTGTACGAAAGAAGAAGAGAAGAAATATATTTTATGCGATATCTGCGCCTTTCAGCTTGACACTTCCGATGTTAGCATGCATATGAGAATGTCTGAGGGGCTATGATGCTAGCATATAATCGTGAATGAAGATGCATGTTCCTAATGGCATTCCTTGTTAGAATATTCTCCAAAAAAGGAAACATTGATTATAATAAAATGAAGAGTATCAAATACCACCTACTTAGTTGTAGACTCGCAGACGGTCCACTAGTTAATATTAAAGCCAATTTCACAGAAATGTTTCTGGCACCATTGCATGGACAATCTAGCTTATTATCAATAATACTTTTTAAAGCCAGATGTATGTTTCTGTCGCCATTAATATAGGATGCGGTCTTCAATTTCTGAAAAGAAACATTTTTTGAAATGAAAATAAATTATACGTATACATCATTGTATCTCATCCAACTAGTTCAGGAGATTCCAAACTGTTCCTACTGTCATCCCTATTTCACATTTTTCAAATACCTTGCATCACTTTCAGACGAAAATTAACCCAATTATCAACTATTTAACTTTGCGTGATTCACATAAAACAGTTTTTAAAATCATATGAATCATTGCATGTCCTGTTCTGAGGCAATTTATAAAATCAAATCATTTCTTTACTTAACAATACACGTTTAAAATGAAATAAAATTAATGCGATAATTGTTCTTCTTTCGCTTATTTGAAATGTGCTTACATTTGAAGGTTTATCTCTTCTATAAACTTGATTTGTGCTTGCTTGAAATGTGCTTACATTTGAATGTTTATATCTTCTAGAAACCTGATTTATGCTTGCTTGAAATGTGCTTACATTTGAATGTTTGTCTCTTCTAGAAACCTGATTTATGCTTGCTTGAAATGTGCTTACATTTGAATGTTTCTTCTAGAAACCTGATTTATGCTTGCTTGAAATGTGCTTACATTTGAATGTTTCTTCTAGAAACCTGATTTATGCTTGCTTGAAATGTGCTTACATTTGAATGTTTCTTCTAGAAACCTGATTTATGCTTGCTTGAAATGTGCTTACATATGAATGTTTGTCTCTTCTAGAAACCTGATTTTTGCTTGCGTGAAATGCGCTTACTACTGAAAGTTTGTCTCTTCTATAAACTTGATTTGTGCGTGCTTGAAATGTGCTTACATTTCAAGGTTTATCTCTTTTATAAACCTGCTTTTTTCTTGCTTCAAATGTGCTTACATTTGAAGGTTTATCTCTTCTATAAACTTGAATTTATTCTTGTATTATTTCCAGAAGGCCGTATGATTCTTGTTCCCTTGTTCTTTTTCTAAACCTTTTTTTTCCGTCAACATTTCATATTTTCTGCATTTTTCAAGGATATGCTCTACTTTCTGAGGTGCATTTCCACATGGCTGTGTATCTGCAGGCTGAGGTGCATGTCCACATTAATAATAATAAATAAACTCATAACCCGTCAGGGTCTTAGGGATGTCACATTGAAACAGTTTGTGCAAAGACTACATATCTCTGTTCTCTACCATCCTAATGAGTTTAAAAACTTCACATCCTGTCCAGCCCTTGATATTATCCAGCCATGTCGTCTTCTTCTTCCATGTCTTCTTCCAACTTTCACATACCTTGAAGAATATCTTTTTTCGTCAAAGAATGTCCAATCTCGTGTCCATTCCACCGGAATTTATGTTTCACGATTGTTAACTGGATCTTGCTCACAATGCAGTTAAAACGCCAGCATTGTCGTGTTACATTCTTGAACCTGTGTATACATGTGGCTGAGATGTCGGCTATGTTCTGTTTTGAATCCGAGAATGGTAACATGTTCCACCCTGTTTATAATTTAGTCCAACTGCATGGCAAAGAATACAAATCTGCAGAGCGCGGGACTACCTACAAATCACCGCTGATAAAGAACATCATCTACACCCTGAAATTCTCAAAGTGAAAGTCAGTCCAACTTAAGAAAGGAAAGTCGTGGATGGGGCGCGCAGAGGATACTATACAGAGTGTGTGCAGATTGGAGCATGTGCTACCTGGTGCGGAACAGAGTCGTGCGCCATTAGATTGTCCGACAGCCTTCAAAGTAATAATAACACTCGGTAAAGAATGTAGGGAATGGTATCCGACAGTGGTGGAGTCGGAGGTACTAGCTCTAATCAATGAAAATTTCAGGGAATGTGATATGATTGTATATACAGACGGGTCGGTTGAGAGACACATCAGTAGTACCTGGGCCTTCACGGCTCAAAGGTGGGGGGAAACCATCAGAGAGGAAAGTGGTGCTTTCGCTCAGACGACATGTAGTATGACAATGGAGATTTTGGCAGTAACCAAAGCTTTGCAATGAGTCTGTTCACAGACTATCTGCCAGCATGCCTGCATACTCAGTGACTCGATGAGCATGATTGTGAAAGTTCAGGCGGGGTACATTCAGGAACAGTGGCTGGATGCAGTGAAGAATTCATGTATGCGTAAAGTGACTTTCATTTTTGTGCTGGGACATGCGAGAGTCCTGGGTAATGAGAGAGCAGATAGGTTGGCCGCACACGCTGCTACTACAGCTGTTGGTGGAGCGATGGATCGAGCAGACATTTGAACGCCCTACAAGAAAACGCACGAGCAAATGACTGCATAAGTGACAATGAATTTTGTTCCATGACTAGAATAAAGGAATTTGGTTTGAAATGTTGTGACGCTAGAAAGGAGCGGTTTCGTGGGCAAGAAAGAATTATGGTCAATCAACTGCGTACTGGGACTGTCAGTCAATGTGTAATGGTGGTTACACTCAAGAAGAGATCTGAGCACCTATGGACTTGTCCGGAGTTTAGTGACGATGATCCATCGACTAACTAACTAACTAACTAACTAACTAACTAACTAACTAACTAACTAACTAACTAACTAACTAACTAACTGACTGACTGACTAACTAACTAACTAACTAACTGACTGACTAACTAACTAACTAACTAACTGACTGACTAACTAACTAACTAACTAACTATAATTTATTAACCCGCGTGTGTTTGTCTCTGCTTTGTAATTGCTTAAATTATCTCTTTCATATGGTAGGTTTTTCGTGCATCTGGTTGATGATCACCAGCTATTATTTGAAATAATTCTGACAGTACAAGAAGAACTAACACCCGATGAACTAGCCAACTATACAAGATATATTCTTGTTTCTACAGCACAAAATTTTATACCAAGAAAAATTACCAACCAAAAAGGCTACTTCTCAGATGAAACTCTCTTATTGAAGAAAAAGACAAATAAAAACAATGGATTACACCGAAAACCACAGCAAATACAAAATAATCACCAATAAAATAAGGAAGAATGCAAGATAGGACAATAACAAATATATACGGGGGACCTGCAGCAAGATAGGACAATAACAAATATATACGGGGGACCTGCAGCAAGATAGGACAATAACAAATATATACGGGGGACCTGCAGCAAGATAGGACAATAACAAATATATACGGGGGACCTGCAGCAAGATAGGACAATAACAAATATATACGGGAGACCTGCAGCAAGATAGGACAATAACAAATATATACGGAGGACCTGCAGCAAGATAGGACAATAACAAATATATACGGGGGACCTGCAGCAAGATAGGACAATAACAAATATATACGGGGGACCTGCATCAAGATAGGACAATAACAAATATATACGGGGGACCTGCAGCAAGATAGGACAATAACAAATATATACGGGGGACCTGCATCAAGATAGGACAATAACAAATATATACGGGGGGCTTGCAGCAAGATAGGACAATAACAAATATATACGGGGGACCTGCATCAAGATAGGACAATAACAAATATATACGGGGGAGCTGCATCAAGATAGGACAATAACAAATATATACGGGGGACCTGTAGCAAGATAGGACAATAACAAATATATACGGGGGACCTGCAGCAAGATAGGACAATAACAAATATATACGGGGGACCTGCAGCAAGATAGGACAATAACAAATATATACGGGAGACCTGCATCAAGATAGGACAATAACAAATATATATGGGGGACCTGCATCAAGATAGGACAATAACAAATATATACGAGGGCCTGCAACAAGATAGGACAATAACAAATATATACGGGAGACCTGCATCAAGATAGGACAATAACAAATATATATGGGGGACTTGCAACAAGATAGGACTATAACAAATATATACGGGGGACCTGCATCAAGATGGAGAAGATGAACAAACAAGGAAGAAGTGATAGTATGTTCAAAGGGGTCAGAACTCCCAACAAGCGATTTCAAGCCAGTACTAAACATCATTTAAGACAAACATGGTAACAAATTGAAAGAAAACAAATTTTCATCCTGGAAAGAGGGAAAGAATACTGTAAGGAAATGTATGAGGAAAACCACAGAAACACGGACAACAACACCCAAAATAGTTGTGAAATAGAACCAGAAACACGGACAACAACACCCAAAATAGTTGTGAAATAGAACCAGAAACACGGACAACAACACCCAAAATAGTTGTGAAATAGAACCAGAAACACGGACAACAACACCCAAAATAGTTGTGAAATAGAACCAGAAACAAGGACAACAACACCCAAAATAGTTGTGAAATAGAACCAGAAACACGGACAACAACACCCAAAATAGTTGTGAAATAGAACCAGAAACCACTTTAGATAAAGTCAGATGGGCCATTGAAAACCTGAAGAGAGGGAAATCTCCAGGGTGTGATAATATAACTGTTGAAATGATCCAGACAGAAGGAGAAACTACCATCACCATCTATCACACAATCTGCACCAAGATCTGGAAAAGTGAAGTTTGGTCCAAGGAATGGACACAATCAGTCTACGTACTGCTACTGAAGAAGGGAAATCTAACATTATGCACCAACTACAGAAACATTGTACTGATCAGTCAAGCCAGCAAAAATACTACTTGATATTATTATGAAAAGACTACAACATAAGATGGAAGAAGAGTTCAATGAAGTGCAGGTAGGTTTCAGACAGGGCAGAGGCACCAGCGACCATATTTTCAATACATTTGGAATATCATGAAGGACGTGGGTTTCCTGCTACACCTAATCCGCCTCATAAAAACATTATACCATGACCAGGAAGCAGCCGTGAGAGTAAATAATGAGACATCTGATTGGTTAAGTATAGAAAAAGGAGCCAGACAAGGATGTGTCCTTCCACCATATCTCGTCAACATTTATGCAGAGAATACAATGAGGAATGTAAGAAATGACCAACAGAGAAATACAATTTTGACTCACTCAACATCCGAGGTCACGAGATACCAGAACTAAGATATGCCAATGATGCAAAATCATTGGCACACAGTCAAGCAGGTTTCGAACACCCCATAAACTCCATTAAAGAACATAGTGAAAAACAAAACCTATTTCTGAATGGAAACAAGACCAAGATTATGAAGAGCGAAAAAAACCACTAACATGTTCTCAATCAGTATCAACAATAGCGAATTAGAAAGAGTCACCAGTTTTGAATACTTTATTTCTCTTATCAATAGTAACAGTTATTGCTGTGAAGAAGTCAGGAGGTGGTTGGCTATCGCGTCAAAGAAACTAATACAAATGAAAGTCAAATGGCTTAGCAGCAGCAATACAACTAACATTCAAAAGAGTTTGCATAATCCCAGTGGCAATCTACGGGTGTGAATCATGGACAATCACCAACAAAGTAAAAAATTAAAAAGCAAAATTTGAAACAAATGTTATAGAAAAATCCTCAGAATACGATGGGCCAAAAAGATCACCAATGTAGCCATTTTGAGAGAAATGAATATTAAAGAAAACTGGATAAACAGCATGGTTTTATCCAGGAAACAAAAATATTTTAGGAATATAAAACGTAATGACAGCCTAGAGAAGACCATAATGGAGAGAATGATGCCAGGGAGACGAACAAGAGGCATACCAAGAAGAAGATGGAAGTAAGACATCAGAGACCTCCTTAACATGACCAGCAACAGAAGCAGGAAGACTGACTCAGGATCGACAGACGTTCCAAAAGGCTGTGATGGCTGGTACATACTGTTTAGGATCTGCTACCTAATAATGATGATGATAATGAATATAGTTCCAGCAATCTTTTGGTTGAAATTGGGCATGCACAAGGAAACAAACTGTATTTTCGTCAGTACGAGTGTTCCATAAAAAAACATTGTCAAATGAACAATAGTTACAACAACAATAATTTGTATTTGAAACAAGTCATTATTTCTTGTGCTTTTCTGAAATACGGCGACACATTACTTTTTCATTATCTGCTCTACTCCCTTCTGGAAATCAAGTAGGTCCATCATCCTGTTATGAAATCAAATAGGACCATTGTCCTGTTATTAAATTAAGTAGAACCATTGTCCTGTTATAGAGAAATCAAGTAGGACCACTGCCCTGTTATAAAAGAAATCCAGAGGGAGTTTGCGAATGAATACTTCAGAAGAAGAAGGATCTCATATGATTTTTCAATGAATCTTATTACTCCCAATACCTTTTGTGCAGACATCTTCCACTTTACATTCTATCTTCTTGTTGTTTATTCCATCCGCTGTTTTATTTTTTATGTATGAATTTCCATCCTTATATTACTGCTGTCTTTCTTTCATTCCTTTTCTCTTTTTAATCCTTATGTTACTGTTGTTGTCTTCCTCTCATTCCTATCCCTTTGTCATGTCTATCTACCTGTGGCCTGTGGGCCCTCAATCTTTTCATTGCGTATCTACTTCTCTTCTTCCTACCGCCATCACACTATATGCTTGTCTCTATGTAAAGTCTTTCAGCTTTTGTTTGTACTGATAAAGCCTGTTCAGTCGAAACGTCATCTGTTGCTGTGTCTCATTGTTAGTATGTTTTGTTTATAAATATTTGTAACATGTATACCTATTTCCGTTCATTTTAAGATTTGTCATGTTCTACCCTAGCTCTCACACTTCCCGAATCGGGTTTTATTTCCCAACACCGGAATTTAAACCCATTGTTTACAAATTAAATATACATTACCTGGGTTATAAAATCCTTACTGTCGGTCAAAGGACAGATTATTTTCGCTTTAGAACCGAAAAATAGGACAGAAACTTTTACTTTACTTTGTCCTAGGTTATAAGACTCCAGAAGTCGTAAAACAAACCAGATATGTAACTGGAATTCAGCCGATGATACACCTAATGATGCATCGACTAGGATGAAGAGATCCACAGCTGTGTCGGCCGAGCATAGTTTTACTGAAACACAAGGGAAGTATGTTAAGTTAGATACGAAAATTAAAGTAAGACGCCATCATTGTAGTTTTATTTGATTTGTTTGTCATAAACCCCAGAAACTACGAGCGACTTCCTCTTACTTCCTGATCGTGGCTATCGACAGTACTACAGGCTTTCCAACTAAAACGTAACCATGACCTAGTGCGCCAATTTCCGTGCAATCTATTGGCTGACCTTGGCTATTTTTTGCATTCGACTCCAAGTTATCTCAATAGAAAAAACATAACGAAAGGGCTACTAATTAATTCTGTAAGACGGACTTTACTGTCGATATCCACATTCCTGATTCGTTTCTCAGAGCTTTCTTTCATATCTAGAAGACTTTAACTGCAACGTCTATTGAAACATTAGTCTACTTGGATGAGTCTTATGTTACAAGACGAATTGAGCTTAGGTAACACAATGTGCATATTTTCTCAGACGAGACGAATTATTCACCGCGTAGGAGAATACCCTCAATGTCGCCTCTGCCGCTAAGTCTCAGATCCAATTTCTTCTGTATGAGCAGTGTTGAACAATGGCGACAGTAGAATTGGACTTGGTTTGGTACGTTTTCTTAGAAGAGATTAATGTTAGTTTTTGACAGAAAAAGAATTAGACTTGGTTTGGTACGTTTTCTTAGAAGAGATTAATGATGGTTTATGATAGAAAAAGAATTAGACTTGGATTGGTACGTTTTCTTAGAAGAGATTAATGATGGTTTATGATAGAAAAAGAATTAGACTTGGATTGGTACGTTTTCTTAGAAGAGATAAATGATGGTTAATGACAGAAAAAGAATTAGACTTGGATTGGTACGTTTTCTTAGAAGAGATAAATGATGGTTAATGACAGAAAAAGAATTAGACTTGGATTGGTACGTTTTCTTAGAAGAGATTAATGTTAGTTTTTGACAGAAAAAGAATTAGACTTGGATTGGTACGTTTTCTTAGAAGAGATAAATGTTGGTTAATGACAGAAAAAGAATTAGACTTGGATTGGTACGTTTTCTTAGAAGAGATTAATGTTGGTTTTTGACAGAAAAAGAATTAGACTTGGATTGGTACGTTTTCTTAGAAGAGATTAATGTTAGTTTTTGACAGAAAAAGAATTAGACTTGGATTGGTGCCGTTTCCGCAACGAAGGTTGGCTGCAACAGACTTCCAACATCTCCTGTCTTTTGTTTTTGGAGGTGCACTCTGCTAGACTATAACATGTTCGTTTTCAGATGTTTTAATTTCTGATTCTGTCTCATTAAAGTCATTTCTGTTGCAACACGATTTCTCTTGTCTTTTGTTGATAGTCTCCACTTTTGACATTTCTGACATAGTGAAAGCATGATATTCGTTTTATATAGTGCTGTATTGGTATTCATGTTTTCAATGATAAGTCCCTAAAGTAAGAGATATACATTACCTGGTGGTAGAACAGCCGTTGCTGAAACGAAGTAAAAGAAAAAAATATTATTTTGACAGGCTAAATATTATAGAGAAAAGTTAATAGCATGGGAACTACATTCTTGAGAAACTCTGTTATATATTAGTGAAATTAGAAATATACTCGCACAAGTTTGAGTCTCACACCACGCGTATGAGAGCAAGGTGTTCTCGAGCTGAGCGACCTTGTCCCAATAGCGCCTGAGCCCATCAGGTACGGAACCTTTCTCTCTGCAAGTATATTTCCGGTATAGGACAGGTTGACAGTAGAGTTGGGCCAGGGCTAAATTCGTTGTCCCTTTTCTGCCTGAACCCATCAGGTACTGAACCCTTTCTCTCTGCAAGTGTATTTACGGTATAGGAAAGCTTGACAGTAGAGTTGGGCCAGGACTGCCATCTTTGTCCCTTTCTTGCTTAAGCCCATCGGGTTCGGAACCCTTTCTCTTCGCGAGATTCACGAGGTCTGTGAATGACGCCTTGGGTAGGAGGGCGAACGAGCCAGGGTCCAACTCTTCTGGTGAGTTCTTCCTCATACGGAAACAGACTCGCGGATGAGAAACGGTTCAGTACCCGATGGACACAGGCAGAGTTTGTCCAATAGCACGAGATGGATTCATGGACGGTTGAGCACCTCGTGCCAGATAGACGCGCTCGACAAGCGTCTTGGCGAAGAGGCACTACACACCAACGTGCCCGGCAACAGATAGACAGGCTGTCACGGACTAGGGACCAAACCCGAAATAAAGGAATGACGAAAACGGATGTGCTGGACCTCGGACGTCCAGACCACAAGTGGCCAACCGGGGTGCAAATAATCACAGTTCTACTGTGGCACTTGCAGCACAACGTACTTCACGCTCCCTGGCGGAAATCACACGAAATATTCGTTGTGGTTATTTGAGAGCGAACGCAGAAGAAGAAGAAGAAATATACTATGTGTTATATCGAGAGATATCAATTATAATTTTAGTTATATCGAGATATAACTATTACTATTGTATAATAGGGTTAGGGTTATATCCAGACACAACAATTACAATTATTATAGTCGTTATATCGAGATACAACAGTTAAATTTCTGTAATATGCATTATATCGAGAAACAACTATTACAATTGCATGAATGGGACATGTTCTACTCTCTTCAAGTGTATACAAAACAAGATTGTATTTTTGCAAAGGAGGACTGAGAAAAACAAGATTGACAGATACCCCACATATAAGTTATTAGAAAAACATAACAATGATGATGTCAATTTTTCACAAGCGAAGATGAGCATGATATGGAGAAAAAATACATATTTGGAGAAAACATGATTAAAAAAACATACTAAATATTGAGTATTTTTCTATTTTGGTTTGGGTTTCTGATAATACTGATTATCATCATCATGTGCCATGCCGGCTGGCGTAGGCGGTCATGGCTCTCCACAGCTCTCTGTCCATAGTATTATGTATCACAGTCGTTGTTTCCCTGCCGTGCCAGGTTGTCAAACTGTCTAATATTTTCTCACGTTGTCGCCTTCTGTCTCTTGTTGCCTTCAATTTTCCCTGTTGTGACTATGTTCTCCAAACCTGCCCGTCTCATGAAGTGGCCAAAAAAAGAAGATTGCCTTTTTCTTATATTGTTGATCAAGGTCCGCTTCGCATTTGACTCCTTCAACACCTCTACATTAGTTTTTCTGGCAGTCCATGGTATTCTCAGCATTCTTCTGTAGAACCACATCTCTGTTGCTTCTAATTTCCCCACTTTCCAGTTTGTTTATTGTCCATGACTCGCACCCATATGTTAGTATAGGGGTTATATAGCACTGCAGAACTCTCTTTCTCACCTCTAATGACAAGGTCATATTACACAGTATATTTGTCATTTTTCTGAAAGTTATTTTTGCCTGTCTTATTCTGCTTCATATTTCTGATGAACTTCTTCCATCTGATGCAATAATTGTACCTGAATATTTCACAGAATATAATACTAATAAAACTTGCAACAAAAAAAAAATTAAAAAAAATAACTAGTAGTTCGTAAAAAAAGGCGAGGGGAGGGAAGAAAGCACATTTGGAGATATTACCCTTGCTTTTCCTTGGTCACTGAAAGAGTTTCAGCGCCAATCAAACGTCGCTCCAGCTGCAGTGATCTATTACTATTTGAACATCGGCAGAAAATGGGAGAATAAGGATAAAGGCTGCCATATGCGCTCAGGCTTATCTGATAACGCAACAAGAAACACACACACACACACACACACACACACACACACACACACACACACACAGTGATTCTATCATACTCTTAACGTTGACACAAAGACTCATGTTTCCATTTGGATTCATGTACAGACAATATACGAAGTTTATAACTTTAAATTCCCTTTCTTGTCAGGGAACCGAAAGGGGCGCAAAGATTAGGAACACTTTTCAATTTTCATGTATGTCGACAGAGATCAATAAGGTTATTCAGACGAATTGGCTGCTTAATAGAGGGTTAAAGTCACACAGACGCCATATTGAAGTACGGCTGCGTCAGGCAGAAAGGTGCAGCCCTTTCAGTAATGCTGTAAACTATGCCAAACTTATTATGTTCAGCAGACTACATCCTGCTAATCTACAGGAGTTCGAGAACGAACGCAGAAGGAAATCACTTTAAATATTAGGGTCATAGTGAATAGTGGTCAAGTGAGAAACATGGCGAACATATACGACAGCTTTAGGCTACTGACAATCCAACTAATATTAAGTAGCCAAGTGTTGTGATTTCAGGGATTTTGTTAATTTTTTTCCATATTTCAGGGATTTTGTGAATTTTTTCCATATTTCAGGAATTTTTTGATTTTTTCCCCATATTTCAGGGATTTTGTGAATTTTTTCCATATTTCAGGAATTTTGTGAATTTTTCCATATTTCAGCGATTTTGTGAATTTTTTCAAATTTATTGGATACTTCTTGTGCCAAGTCCAGGGCTGGATTTAGACTTGATAGGGCTCTAAGCTATTTTAGATATAACGCCCTAAGATATTTTAGATATGGGGCCCTAAGATATTTGAGATATGGGGCACTTTAACGATTTAAGAATATATAGATAGTGAAATGAAAAAATTGTTTGGGGAAAAAAGTAGACCTAAGCTATTAGCTTTAGCCTATAGGTAAATCCTGCACTGGTCACCTCCGGGACATTTTACAAGTTTTTGTTTATGTGTGCACGAGTGGACTGTTAGAAATGTTTACAACAGTATGTGTATCCGTTACACTTAGTATCAATTACACATGGACATTTCTTAGTTGAGACAGGGCAAATGCTACATATAAAATGTTGTTTACTGTGTTGTTACATCTCTCTGGCATGTGCGGAGATTAAAGAAAAGATTCAATCCTGGAACATGTATGATCAGAATTCGGCGTTGGTGCGTGTGTTATTCTGACGTTTCGTGCAGTATGTTTTCTCTGTGCCTCTGAGACTTGTAGCGTCTTGGCGATCCAAGCACCTTTGCTGTAGGCGACATACTTCTAGGATTTGGAGTCAATATTGAAGCTATCTAGAGCGACTTTGAGAGAGTCAGTGAAACGTATCTTGACCCGCTAGTTGTTTTCCTTAAGGATCTCACCATACATAAGCAAGGTTTTTTGTGTGCATTTGTCAGATATACGTACAACATGTACAGCAGCTCATCTCAATATATATATGTTCATGCATATTTTTTTTCTTTGTCTTCCTCTTCTTCTCTTGATTGGCACACTGCCCTCTAGAATCAGTCTTTCGATACCATGATGTCGCTTTAAGTGCCCAAAATACTGTAGCTTCCTTCTTACGATGGCATTTAGAAGCCAGCCTTTATTTAGTTTCAGTAATTTCAAAACTTTACTGTTCTTCTTTTTCTCTATCCATGATATCCGTAGGATCTTTCTGTAGCACTTCATTTCAAATGAATTTATTCGTTTGGATATTGTCTTGTTTAAAGTCCAAGTCTCGCATCCATATATTGCCACTGGGAAAACACATGATCTTAAAAGGGTTATGCATACATACATTTGCGCGCGTCACACACGCACGCACACACATACATATATTCTATTATGATACACTATATTCCATATATATATATATATATAGCCTGTATATATAACATTCTATATGATTCACTGTACTTTCATATATATATATATATATATATATATATATATATATATATATATATATATATATATATATATATATATATAAAACATTCTATATAATATACTTATATTAATTACATATTTTCAATATTTTTATTATAAAACAAAAACTAAACTTGACACACTTCGTTTTACCTTTGTTGCACAGGATTGTTGACACTTTACTAGCAACACTATCCAGAACAGAATAATCGTTAACTGACAGAACTAAATCGTCTGATGTTGCAATAGCACGTAAGCCTTGTTTAAGTGTCGCCGTTCCACCGACTCCCAACGCGATGCGGGTAATAGGTCTTTTATTTAACAATGCAACCGCTACATTAACTGTGGAATAAACCATTTGATAATGTCAATACTTTCAGGACCACTAATTGTAAAATTTCAACGCTGTAAAAGCAGATACACAATTCAATCCGTACCTGATCAATACTAGACCAATACTAGAGATGTGATGAGTAGTTTACCAGAATCCACTTGAAACTCCTGCCGATCTGAAGACAATCTTCCTGTTTCCTGGAGTGTCATGATCTTGTAATCCTTTATATTTAACACCCATCATCTTCGTGACGTAACTCTTTGTTCTTATCCTGGCATCACCACATCCAGTATAACTATTTTTTCGAGGCTATTGTGTCGTATGTCTGAAGTATACAATTTTCTAGGGCTAATCTTGTTTACCTGTTTTAATCTGTTTTACTGTCAATTCTCTCAAAATGTCCCCATTGGAGATTTTTTTTGGCCCATTATATTTTTATGATTGTTTTTGTAACATTTCATATACTGCAATTTTGTTTCTTAAATAAGGTTATTGCTGATTATGCAAGATTCACATGCATATATTGCATCTAGAATGTGTGGACTCTATGAAAAGTTATTTGTGTTATTTTGTTGCAACTAAGAGATATTTAAAAAAAAATATCAATATAATTTATTGAATGCTTCCAAGAAAAAGGTTTAGATGGAGGAGGCACCAGTCTCAACAGAATTATATATTGAGAGCAAACTGCATCAATAAGATACTAGTGTAGATGTATAAATAAAAGTAAGCCAAGAATGCATTTTATCACACAGTCTCCGAGATCTATTTATATATTTATCAGAGTTTGGTGTCGTTTACAGAATGCTTTCCTCACTGCCAGTCTGCAGGCCTCTCGATTCTGTGCAAACGTCTCAGCTTCTCCCAATGCCATGTCGAGCACATGGTTTTCAATATTATGCATCTATCACTGTTTTGGTCTGCATCTTGTTCTCTTTCCTGGAAATATTGCATCCACGATTAATCTTTCTAAACTACTGTGTCTTTTCTATATCCAAAATATGTTAGCTTGAGTACTTTTAAATAGTTTTGATATGTTCAAGATGAATGTGTAAATATAACTGAAACTATTATAGATGTATGTCCGATTTCCGTTAGCAGAACGTAGAAGCTGCAAAATAATACACCAAATAGAAAAATTAAACAGAACAAATTGACTAAATAATAACATGCAAAAAAAATGATTATAATGATTACAAGCAAAGATGAATAAACTAAAAATTGAGTTGCATATAACCATACTTCAACAAGTAGACCAGCACTGGCATCTTGGACAAATAATTACAAATTATACAAATTATGGTAGATGTGAAACATTAACTAAACTGTTTCATAGGAATGGCTACAAATGCCTAGTAGGAACACTACTTAGCTCAAACAAATAAAAAATGGAAATTGTAAAATCTACTCTACACTAATGAATGGCTCAGAAACAATGAACAAACAGCTACAAGACACGATGTCTTTGAGATCTGGATATACTGAAGAATAGAGAGAACTTCATGGAAAGAGAAAAATTAGAAAAACATATTCAGACAAAACTGCATATAAAAAACGATTAAAAGTTTAAATATCAAACACAAATTATTTAGTTAAAGACGTAACACCTTGCTGAAGACCTAACTTCCATGCTGAAGACCTTTTTTCCTTGCTGAAGACATTACTTGAAGGTAGAATCTGGAAGCAGTGAGCAAGAGGTAGTAAGACATACAAGTGGCCAGGAACCACCATGAGATGTACGACCGACCGTCTAACAGACTGTACCACCAAAACATGATACTTAAGATGGGGTTCTGCTGAAGGCAACATTTGATCTGGAGACGGCACTTCATCAGACGATGAACAGGCCCGACACATACGACGTTATCACAACTCTGGGTTACTTTTTGCTTGTTTTGTGTACAGATAACATCACCCTGGAAAATGTCATAGTAGCTTCTTATTATATGTTTTTCTGGTCACATTATTTATATTACATGCTTCCGTTTCATCATCATCAAGTGTCGTCTCCGCAATGAAAGTTGACTACAACAGACCTTCAACATCCCCTGTCTCTTGTCTTGGTGGTGCACTCTGCAAGACTGTAACATGTACGTCTTGTTATGTTACTCTCCCACTTGTATCTGTGCCTACCTCTCGCTCGCTTCCCTTTGACTTTGCCTTCAAGTAAGGTCTTCAATAAAGTGTCATGACTTTTAATGTGTCCAAAATATTTTATTTACCTGATCTTTATTTCTCTTAGTAATTATTTATTCATATTAAGTGATTTTAGAACATCTTTATTTGTTTTCTTCTCTTTCCATGATGTTCTCCCCATTCTTCTATAAACAAAAATTCTGTCTTCTAATTACTTGTTTAGTGTCCATGTTTCTGAACCATACATTATTTAATATAGATGTAGCATTTTATAATTCTCATTTTTAACTTGTTTATAATTTATTTAGAAGTTACTATTGTGATGTTACTGAGTCTGTTTAGTGACGTCTAACACACAATTAATCAAACAACTAAGACACTATGTTTCATGAGATATATCATTGCTATTACAAAGATGAAATTATTTTATGAATGAATCAAAAGTGGAACATAGTGACATTGTTACACCTATCACGTACCGTCCAGTGGATCAGTAGCAAGTCCGTCAGTTATTACAATAAGGGTTTTGCTGCACGCATCTCGGCCACCATTCTCAGGGCCAAACACATTAAGATCAATAACACCTTTAAGAACCTTTCCGGTATTGGTCACAGAATTCATATAAAGTACATTCTGGAATGCCTGAAAAGCGAAGTATATTTCTATGTTGTGAATTAAAAATATATTAATATATACATACATATTTGTAACTGATAAATGAAGTACATAGATGAGAGAATGACAAGTCAAGTACATAGATAAGAGAATGATGAAGAACATAGATGAGAGAATGACAAGTCAAATATATAGATGAGAGAATGACACGTCAAGTACATAGATAAGAGAATGATGAAGAACATAGATGAGAGAATGACAAGTCAAATATATAGATGAGAGAATGACACGTCAAGTACATAGATGAGAGAATGACACGTCAAGTACATAGATGAGAGAATGATGAAGTACATAGATGAGAGAATTACAAGTCAAATATATAGATGAGAGAATGAAACGTCAAGTACATAGATGAGAGAATGACACGTCAAATACATAGATGAGAGAATGACAAATCAAATATATAGATGAGATAATGACACGTCAAGTACATAGATGAGAGAATGACAAGTCAAATATATAGATGAGAAAATGACACGTCAAGTACATAGATGAGAGAATGACAAGTCAAATATATAGATGAGAGAATGACAAGTAAAATATATAGATGAGAGAATGACAAGTCAAATATATAGATGAGAGAATGACACGTCAAGTACATAGATGAGAGAATAAAGGAAGTACATAGATGAGAGAATGAAAAGTCAAATATATAGATGAGAGAATGACACGTCAAGTACATAGATGAGAGAATGACAAGTCAAATATATAGATGAGAGAATGACAAGTAAAATATATAGATGAGAGAATGACACGTCAAGTACATAGATGAGAGAATGATGAAGTACATAGATGAGAGAATGACAAGTCAAATATATAGATGAGAGAATGACACGTTAAGTACATAGATGAGAGAATGACACGTCAAGTACATAGATAAGAGAATGATGAAGTACATAGATGAGAGAATGACACGTCAAGTATATAGATGAGAGAATGACAAGTCAAATATATAGATGAGAGAATGACAAGTCAAATATATAGATGGGAGAATGACACGTCAAGTACATAGATGAGAGAATGACACGTCAAGTACATAGATGAGAGAATGACAAGTCAAATATATAGATGAGAGAATGACAAGTCAAATATATAGATGAGAGAATGACACGTCAAGTACATAGATGAGAGAATGATGAAGTACATAGATGAGAGAATGACAAGTCAAATATATAGATGACAGAATGACAAGTCAAATATATAGATGAGAGAATGACACGTCAAGTACATAGATGAGAGAATAAAGGAAGTACATAGATGATAGAATGACAAGTCAAATATATAGATGAGAGAATGACACGTCAAGTACATAGATGAGAGAATGACAAGTCAAATATATAGATGAGAGAATGACAAGTCAAATATATAGATGGGAGAATGACACGTCAAGTACATAGATAAGAGAATGACTCGTCAAGTACATAGATAAGAGAATGATGAAGTACATAGATGAGAGAATGACACGTCAAGTACATAGATGAGAGAATAAAGGAAGTACATAGATGAGAGAATGACAAGTCAAATATATAGATGAGAGAATGACACGTCAAGTACATAGATGAGAGAATGACAAGTCAAATATATAGATGAGAGAATGACAAGTCAAATATATAGATGAGAGAATGACACGTTAAGTACATAGATGAGAGAATGACACGTCAAGTACATAGATAAGAGAATGATGAAGTACATAGATGAGAGAATGACACGTCAAGTATATAGATGAGAGAATGACAAGTCAAATATATAGATGAGAGAATGACAAGTCAAATATATAGATGGGAGAATGACACGTCAAGTACATAGATAAGAGAATGACTCGTCAAGTACATAGATGAGAGAATGACAAGTCAAATATATAGATGAGAGAATGACACGTCAAGTACATAGATGAGAGAATGATGAAGTACATACATGAGAGAATGACGTCAAATATATAGATGAGAGAATGACACGTCAAGTACATAGATGAGAGAATGACACGTCAAGTACATAGATGAGAGAATGATGAAGTATATAGATGAGAGAATGATGAAGTATATAGGTGAGAGAATGACAAGTCAAATATATAGATGAGAGAATGACAAGTCAAATATATAGATGAGAGAATGATGAAGTATATAGATGAGGGAATGATGAAGTATATAGATGAGAGAATGATGTAGTATATAGATGAGAGAATGATGAAGTACATAGATGAGAGAATGACAAGTCCAATATATAGATGAGAGAATGACAAGTCAAATATATAGATGAGAGAATGATGTAGTATATAGAGGAGAGTGATGTAGTATATAGATGAGAGAATGATGAAGTATAAAGATGATGGAATGATGAAGTATATAGATGAGAGAATGATGTAGTATATAGATGAGAGAATGATGAAGTATATAGATGAGAGAATGATGTAGTATATAGATGAGAGAATGATGTAGTATATAGATGATGGAATGATGTAGTATATAGATGATGGAATGATGTAGTATATAGATGAGAGAATGATGAAGTATATAGATGAGAGAATGATGAAGTATATAGATGAGAGAATGATGTAGTATATAGATGAGAGAATGATGTAGTATATAGATGAGAGAATGATGAAGTATATAGATGAGAGAATGATGTAGTATATAGATGAGAGAATGATGAAGTATATAGATGATGGAATGATGAAGTATATAGATGAGAGAATGATGTAGTATATAGATGAGAGAATGATGAAGTATATAGATGAGATAATGATGAAGTATATAGATGAGAGAATGATGAAGTATATAGATGAGAGAATGATGAAGTATATAGATGAGAGAATGATGAAGTATATAGATGAGAGAATGACAAGTCCAATATATAGATGAGATAATGATGAAGTATATAGATGAGAGATTAATGAAGTATATAGATGAGAGATTGATGAAGTATATAGATGAGAGAATGACAAGTACAATATATAGATGAGAGATTCATGAAGTATGAGAGATTGATTAAGTATATACATGAGAGAATGATGAAGTATATAGATGAGAGAATGATGAAGTATATAGATGAGAGAATGATGAAGTATATAGATGAGAGAATGATGAAGTATATAGATGAGAGAATGATGAAGTATATAGATGAGAGAATGATGAAGTATATAGTCGAGAGAATGATGAAGTAAATAGATGAGAGAATGATGAAGTATATAGATGAGAGAATGATGAAGTATATAGATGAGAAAATGACAAGTCAAATTTATAGATGATAGATTCATGAAGTATGAGATATTGATTAAGTATATAGATGAGAGAATGATGAAGTATATAGATGAAAGAATGATGAAGTATATAGATGAGAGAATGATGAAGTATATAGATGAGAGAATGATGAAGTATATAGATGAGAGATTGATGAAGTATATAGATGAGAGAATGATGAAGTATATAGATGAGAGAATGATAAAGTATATAGATGAGAGAATGATGAAGTATATAGATGAGAGAATGATGAAGTATATAGATGAGAGAATGATGAAGTATATAGATGAGAGATTGATGAAGTATATAGATGAGAGAATGACAAGTCCAATATATAGATGAGGGAATGATGAAGTATATAGATGAGAGAATGACAAGTCAAATATATAGATGAGAGAATGACACGTTAAGTACATAGATGAGAGAATGACACGTCAAGTACATAGATAAGAGAATGATGAAGTACATAGATGAGAGAATGACACGTCAAGTATATAGATGAGAGAATGACAAGTCAAATATATAGATGAGAGAATGACAAGTCAAATATATAGATGGGAGAATGACACGTCAAGTACATAGATGAGAGAATGACACGTCAAGTACATAGATGAGAGAATGACAAGTCAAATATATAGATGAGAGAATGACAAGTCAAATATATAGATGAGAGAATGACACGTCAAGTACATAGATGAGAGAATGATGAAGTACATAGATGAGAGAATGACAAGTCACATATATAGATGACAGAATGACAAGTCAAATATATAGATGAGAGAATGACACGTCAAGTACATAGATGAGAGAATAAAGGAAGTACATAGATGAGAGAATGACAAGTCAAATATATAGATGAGAGAATGACACGTCAAGTACATAGATGAGAGAATGACAAGTCAAATATATAGATGAGAGAATGACAAGTAAAATATATAGATGAGAGAATGACACGTCAAGTACATAGATGAGAGAATGATGAAGTACATAGATGAGAGAATGACAAGTCAAATATATAGATGAGAGAATGACACGTTAAGTACATAGATGAGAGAATGACACGTCAAGTACATAGATAAGAGAATGATGAAGTACATAGATGAGAGAATGACACGTCAAGTATATAGATGAGAGAATGACAAGTCAAATATATAGATGAGAGAATGACAAGTCAAATATATAGATGGGAGAATGACACGTCAAGTACATAGATATGAGAATGACTCGTCAAGTACATAGATGAGAGAATGACAAGTCAAATATATAGATGAGAGAATGACAAGTCAAATATATAGATGAGAGAATGACACGTCAAGTACATAGATGAGAGAATGATGAAGTACATAGATGAGAGAATGACAAGTCAAATATATAGATGAGAGAATGACGTCAAATATATAGATGAGAGAATGACACGTCAAGTACATAGATGAGAGAATGACACGTCAAGTACATAGATGAGAGAATGATGAAGTATATAGATGAGAGAATGATGAAGTACATAGATGAGAGAATGACAAGTCCAATATATAGATGAGAGAATGACAAGTCAAATATATAGATGAGAGAATGATGAAGTATATAGATGAGGGAATGATGAAGTATATAGATGAGAGAATGATGTAGTATATAGATGAGATAATGATGAAGTATATAGATGAGGGAATGATGAAGTATATAGATGAGAGAATGATGAAGTATATAGATGAGAGAATGATGAAGTATATAGATGAGAGAATGACAAGTCAAATATATAGATGAGAGAATTACAAGTCAAATATATAGATGAGAGAATGACAAGTCAAATATATAGATGAGAGAATGATGAAGTACATAGATGAGAGAATGAAAAGTCAAATATATAGATGAGAGAATGACACGTCAAGTACATAGATGAGAGAATGATGAAGTACATACATGAGAGAATGACGTCAAATATATAGATGAGAGAATGACACGTCAAGTACATAGATGAGAGAATGACACGTCAAGTACATAGATGAGAGAATGATGAAGTATATAGGTGAGAGAATGATGAAGTATATAGATGAGAGAATGATGAAGTATATAGATGAGAGTATGATGAAGTATATAGATGAGAGAATGATGAAGTATATAGATGAGAGAATGCTGAAGTACATAGATGAGAGAATGATGAAGTATATAGATGAGAGAATGATGAAGTACATAGATGAGAGAATGATGAAGTATACAGATGAGAGAATGACAAGTCAAATATATAGATGAGAGAATGATGAAGTATATAGATGAGAGAACGATGAAGTATATAGATGAGAGAATGACAAGTCAAATATATAGATGAGAGATTCATGAAGTATGAGATATTGATTAAGTATATAGATGAGAGAATGAGGAAGTATATAGATGAGATAATGATGAAGTATATAGATGAGAGAATGATGAAGTATATAGATGAGAGATTGATGAAGTATATAGATGAGAGAATGATGAAGTATATAGATGAGAGAATGATGAAGTATATAGATGAGAGAATGATGAAGTATATAGATGAGAGAATGATGAAGTATATAGATGAGAGAATGCTGAAGTACATAGATGAGAGAATGATGAAGTATATAGATGAGAGAATGATGAAGTACATAGATGAGAGAATGATGAAGTATATAGATGAGAGAATGACAAGTCAAATATATAGATGAGAGAATGATGAAATATATAGATGAGAGAATGATGGAGTACATAGATGAGAGAATGACAAGTCCAATATATAGATGAGAGATTCATGAAGTATGAGAGATTGATTAAGTATATAGATGAGAGAATGATGAAGTATATAGATGAGAGAATGATGAAGTATATAGATGAGAGAATGACAAGTCAAATATATAGATGAGAGAATGATGAAGTATATAGATGAGAGAATGATGAAGTATATAGATGAGAGAATGATGAAGTATATAGATGAGAGATTGATGAAGTATATAGATGGGAGAATGATGAAGTATATAGATGAGAGAATGATGAAGTATATAGATGAGAGAATGACAAGTCCAATATATAGATGAGAGATTCATGAAGTATGAGAGATTGATTAAGTATATAGATGAGAGAATGACAAGGTATGAGAAACTGATAAGTGTATAGAAGAGAAACAGACGAGGGAAGTATATAGATGAGAAAATGATGAGGTTTTATGAAATTTGCATTATGTGTTCTTGAATAGTTGTTTGCTAAGCATTTTGTTTGTTTTGTGTATCGTAGGTGATTTTTATTCGAAGCATTGATGTGTTCTGTTTTGTGATTTTTGTATAATTTCTTCATGGTTTCATTTATGGATAAGATAATTGATAAGATAATAAGTGATAAATAAATGATAAGATAATTATAATTGAGTCTGAGATGAAATGCGTTCTTGCGTATTAGATGATATGAGAATAAATTTGGCTGATATTTTTAACACTTATTGATATATCAGTGTACAAACTATTAATGGTTTACCAGTTGTATCTCAGCAAAATTGCCGCTAAGTTTCAGCACAACTTTGTAGTTATAACTGTATATCAGGAGACCGACTTTTATTCCATTTTCTCCAATGTAATAACTCCTAAGCAGTTTCAGAATAAATTGGAAATTGAATCTGTAATTGACCAATCCAATGCTTTCTGAGCTGTCGACAATAAACATGATATCCACACATTTACCTGTTGGACACGGGTCCGCTGAAACAAAAAAAAGTTTTTATTATTTAGTAAGCTTAGAAATGAAAGTTTACCAGAGCGACACTGTGATTGTATTTAAACATATTTGTTTGTGTCCGTGATACAATGTTAGCGTTAAAGTTGCAAAATATGTTAGTTCGTTTTCACTTTGCATATTTTCCTGTAAATACTGCTAAAACTGATTCAAGAGTTGTCAATTTACTTCGCTGTCATGTTTTTGTGTGTTTATACAGTAATTTTATCAAGTAGTGAATTGTTAAATGTGTCCACGATATAAAGTAGTACATTACTAAATGTATCAACGATATAAAGTAATGGATTATTGAATCTGTCAACGATGTAAAGTAATGAATTGTTTCTTCTTGATTCTTGATTAGAAATCTGGCCTCACAGCACATGGGACATTCCCATAAGTGCTCCGCCCTATGTTCCAGGAGGCATTCGACTCGATGGTGTTTCGAGTCCAATGCCGCGAAAAAAGGACGTCGACATCAGGGCACAACTCTGGCTCTTGCGACAGGTTTCTTTGTTGTTTCGTACACCCACGCAGTGACCGTAACTAGTTCAAGCACAAAGTCAGCCTGTCGGAACAACATGGTAACTGTTATCGAAGATAACTGTAACTGTTAAGTAATGAATTATTGAATATGTCAACAATATAAAATAGTGAATTATTGAATGTGTCAACAATATAAAATAGTGAATTATTGAATGTGTCAACAATATAAAATAGTGAATTATTGAATGTGTCAATAATATAAAGTAATGAATTATTGAATATGTCAACAATATAAAATAGTGAATTATTGAATGTGTCAATAATATAAAGTAATGAATGATTGAATATGTCAACAATATAAAATGGTGAATTATTGAATGTGTCAATAATATAAAGTAATGAATTATTGAATATGTCAACAATATAAAGTAGTGAATTATTGAATGTGTCAACAATATAAAATAGTGAATTATTGAATATGTCAACAATATAAAATAGTGAATTATTGAATGTGTCAATAATATAAAGTAATGAATTATTGAATATGTCAACAATATAAAGTAGGGAATTATTGAATGTGTCAACAATATAAAATAGTGAATTATTGAATATGTCAACAATATAAAATAGTGAATTATTGAATGTGTCAATAATATAAAATAGTGAATTATTGACTGTGTCAACAATATAAAATAGTGAATTATTGAATATGTCAACAATATAAAATAGTGAATTATTGAATGTGTCAATAATATAAAATAGTGAATTATTGAATGTGTCAACAATATAAAATAGTGAATTATTGAATGTGTCAATAATATAAAATAGTGAATTATTGACTGTGTCAACAATATAAAATAGTGAATTATTGAATATGTCAACAATATAAAATAGTGAATTATTGAATGTGTCAATAATATAAAATAGTGAATTATTGAATGTGTCAATAATATAAAATAGTGAATTATTGAATGTGTCAACAATATAAAATAGTGAATTATTGAATATGTCAACAATATAAAATAGTGAATTATTGAATGTGTCAACAATATAAAATAGTGAATTATTGAATGTGTCAACAATATAAAATAGTGAATTATTGAATGTGTCAATAATATAAAGTAATGAATTATTGAATGTGTCAACAATATAAAGTAGGGAATTATTGAATGTGTCAATAATATAAAGTAATGAATTATTGAATATGTCAACAATATAAAGTAATGAATTATTGAATGTGTCAACAATATAAAGTAATGAATTATTGAATGTGTCAATAATATAAAGTAATGAATTATTGAATATGTCAACAATATAAAGTAATGAATTATTGAATGTGTCAACAATATAAAGTAATGAATTGTTGAATATGTCAACAATATAAAGTAGTGAATTGTTGAATGTGTCAACAATATAAAGTAGTGAATTATTGAATGTGTCAACAATATAAAGTAATGAATTATTGAATGTCAACAATATAAAGTAATGAATTATTGAATGTGTCAACAATATAAAGTAATGAATTATTGAATGTGTCAACAATATAAAGTAATGAATTATTGAATGTTTCAACAATATAAAGTAGGGAATTATTGAATGTTTCAACAATATAAAGTAGGGAATTATTGAATGTTTCAACAATATAAAGTTCTGAATTATTGAGAAAACAAGCTACTGTGGTAATAGTATAAACATTGTCATTCAAGTCAACACTTTTTCCAAACTCATGAATTTTACTAAGTTTATTTGTCATATCACTCTTAGCGGAGTAACTATTCCGACAGTTCATCACGTTTCCTACTTTGGCAATTAATTTACATATACGATGGAGATAAGCAGAAGAGATTTCTGCAAGGATTGCATTGGCACCAGGTATATGAAATCACTTAAAATATATATGGAAATATATTTTTAAAAATTACATAAATATACTAAAATGTGACTGTTTAACTCCTGTGAAATATCCGTGTTAACATATGGTTGTGTATGCAAAAAAATAACAGCAAATTTGGAGAACAAGTTAAAATCATTTAAAATAAAAATCTTAAAAACAAACTTTTAAATAGTTATTGCGAATAATACAAATCAAACACACAAGTAAGAGAATATATCAAACAACAGTAATATATTTCTATATCAGTAAGAAGAAAACCATGGACAATATCGTACATGCATATAGAATGATATCCGTGATCTCTCATATATGAGGTCCAGGATACGACCTCGGCAAAGAGAGTTTTTTTCTGCCGGGTTTAAATTAAAAATAACTCAGCCAGTACATGACGTAAAAATAGCTCCAACACCCATACAGGGTAAAAGAGGAAGGAAAGTACATGACGTGCTGACGCTACAAAATTTCTCTCTGAAAGTCCCAACCAGGAAAAATGCAGCGTTTGACAGTATTTAACAGAATGAGTCAAAAGAGTGCCACTACAGTCATTAAATGAATAAAAGATGGCAAAAGACAAAGAGGAAGACCCCAAGATACTCTTCTCAGAACAACCATCAAAGAGGCTATGCCCATAGGTCTCATCAACCATGTAATAACTACATACGGTAGCATCACGTCACTAGAACTTGGAAGCAATGTTTCTATATATGCTCCATATTCAGTGCTGGAGGAACATATATATATATATATATATATATATATATATATATATATATATATATATATATATATATATATATATATATATATATATATATATATATATACACACATATAGAAATGTACATAGACAGATAGAAACAAATAAAATGGTTTCTCTGATGATACATTTCAAAATAGAACATTCACTGGGCAGAGAGTTTTCATACCAGGCATCATTTGCATACTCCATGAATATAGCAGTTTCTTCTTATCTTCTTTTGTTGACGTCAACCCACCAAATACGGATGTGTCGGGTTATTGGAGAAAACTCATTTCCATTCTATGGTCTACATCCTGCTGGAAATTTGGTAGGAAAATTATCCTGATATAAGAGAGATACATCAGGATTTTGAGAATCTCTATCTCTATAAACCGGCAACTGTCATGGAACCACATTGGAGGCTCCAGCAAACAGCATCTTCCAGCGATTTCTGTCGTCAGCCATGCCGATGAGTGAGGAAAAATAGTGTCCTGTCCATTCCTTGGTATTGTCTGTCCATGTCTTTATTTGCCGTCCTCTGCTTCTCTCTCCGTCAAAGGTTCACTTCAGTATTGTGTTTGATAAGGAATCATGTCTGCATATATGTCCAAACCATGCTAGTTTTCGTCGATTCACTATTGAAAGTAATGGTTCTTCTTCACCTGCATACATTTCCATTTTATTTCTTACGTACAAATGTGTCTGTATAGGAAATTCGTAGAATTCGTACTCGAAAACCTGTAATCGTCTCTCCATGTCCGCAGTGAGTGTCAAACTCTCATAACCATACAGCACAAAAGAAAGTACAAGCGACTTATACAATTTGACTTTCACTCCAACACTGATGTTGCTTTTCCAAATCACCGTTAGCCTTGACAATGACGCTAAAGCCATCTCCTGCTTTACTTTTAACTCTGCTTTGCTTTTTTCATCGCTGCATAAGCTAGATCCGAGGTATTTGAAAGTATTCACCACCTTAAGTTGGCGAATGACGCTGAAGAAGAAGAATAGGAGTTCGCCTTCAAATTTCTATATTCTATAACCGGATGCAGTCCAGAGAATGGTAAGCTTTATGCCATGATTTACAGCTTAGTTGCCATATTTGCATCATTCGGTCTGACACATCCGACTTCAGCATGGCATCTGTGTCAGTATCACCCTCTATGAGATGTGACAGCCAATTCCACTGCACAAATTTCTTAGTAGCCTCTTATGACATTCACAGAGGTTGATAGTGTTGCCGTTCTTTGCGACTTTTTCAGGTCCCGACAACACGACAAATCGTTTTCTATCTTGTAATATATTTTACAAAAAAAAGGTTTCTTATCGTAAAGTTTCTTAAAAAGATGTGTGACATAGTCTACAAACATCTCTCTATTACATTTAGGATTTACTTGATAAAAACAGATTTATTGAATATTTCACGTGTATTAGGTTCAGGTATATATAGAATGTTAAACAAAATAGGAAATCTTGTATATTGATGTTGATAAGGGAGTGGTACCCATTTCTCTATATGTTTTTTTAGGGAAATAAATTTATTTTTCAAAGCTGAATGTATAATAAATTAAAGTGGCATCTTCTTCTTCTTATTCAGCGTTCATTTTCAAACTCCCACTGGATATCTCTTGTAGCAGGACAATGGTCCAACTAGATTTCCAGCAGGATGTAGTCAAGAAAATGGAAACGCGTTGTGCCGCTGTTTTATTTGCACCAATGGCCCGAAATATCCGTCTTCGGCGGGAAGTGGTAACAATACAAATATTTCAATTTAGTAAACGTTACTATGATCGAGTTCAACCCCAGTTGCGCCAATAAGTGCCTACCTATGTGATTATTTCCATTGCCTATGTTTTTAGTGTATATTTATACGTTATTAATTTAAATATAATTATATTTAGGGTCTGGAGACAGATATAGAGGCTGTCACAGGCTAAGGGTAGCGCACCCGAATTGTCAAGGCATGCCGAAATCGGATGTGCTAGGCCTACAAGGCGCATAATGGTGGCACAACGTAATCACGCTCCCGGCGGAAATCGCACGGATATCCGTGATGGTTACAATGGAGCGAACGAAAAACAAACAAACATATTTAGGGTTAGGTTTAGTTATGTAAAACACCATGCTGCATATTAATTTTTTTTTTAAATATCCGGGTTGTGATGTCTCACTTGACACGACCACTCCTCCAGTCGACTCAGCTGTAAATGAGTACCTGACGCATGAGTTAGGGAAGGTAAAAACAGCAAGGAAGGGAACTGGCCACCCCCACCTAATAGTTGCTGCGGCTTAGTACATGAAGAGTTATCTTCATCCCCGACGGCAGATTCCATGGGACCTACCTTTACCTTTTATGTAAAACACAGCTAATCCCAATCCCCTAACTCTAACCCTAAAAAATGAATATTTCAATTAATTATTTATTATTTATCGATATAATATTTAGATCAATTAACCACAAAATACGTAGGTACACATTAATGGGTAACAAGAACTAAAACGGCGGTTGGACTGCAATCATAGTACCGAGACAACTAATTAAAATGAAACTAAAAAAAATTTACCTTGTAAAAATTCACAACCATTTTATGCACAATGTTTTGGCAGACACTGCGTTTATACATTTAATTACATGCAAAATATCATATAAATTATACATTATCTTGATACTTTTCGATGATCTATTGAAAACAATATAGTTTTAAAGGGAAATAACTGCTAGAATTGTGAACACATAAATATCAAGATATATGTCGAATTGGTTTACAGTAACAAAATTAAACCAATATAGCATTAACACATAGTACTGTGTATGTAAACACAGATTTAATATAAATAAAATGTAGATTTAAACACCAAAATAGCACTATTCAAAACGATTATTATGCCAAAGCTGTGCTACCAAAGTCAAACTGGACAACGACAGCACAAGACAAACGTAAACTTGTGACAGCTGAAATAGCATGCTCACGCAGAATCCTAGGAATATCGCTAAGACACAGGGTGCGGAATGAGAACATCCGACAAAAAAACCGGCAGCATCCAAATCTTAGAATACATCAAGAGACAACAAATCAAATGATTTGCACACATCAGCAAACTGCCATCAAACAGCAAGCTATGCTACACAGAAAGAGTGAAGGCAGACCTAGAGGTCGACCACGATAATAATGGCCACTGAAAAAAAAGGGGCAACAAATTCCACAATATACTCAGCACACAAGTCTCCAGAAAACTCTTCTACTTCTGACGGCGAAAGGTAACAAAGGGTTTCAGCGAATAGATAGATTGTGTTTGTATACATACATATACATCTTATATTTTATCGTGTTATATTACAACAAAATTGCCTCGAATTAATACAAGCATAGAGCCTAAATACTGAGGCTTGTATAGAAGAGCCTCAGTGATTATCATATAGTATGTGTGAACTATAGAAATTTTGAATGGCAAGAGGACACAAGTTTACATTACCTGGCGGTAGAACAGTCGGTGCTGAAACAAGAGAATAAACGACAGAATTAGCGTTTAACTAGCACATCTGCTATATCATTAGATACAAAGAATGTGTGTAAGTTATTAGCATTAACTAGCACATGTGCTGTATCATTGGATGCAACGAAAGTGTGTAAGTTATTAGCATTAACCAATATACATTCAGACCCATGTGAAAGGAATACTAAGCGAGGACGAACAGAAAAGTGTGCAGCGAATGACAGTCACCCTCAGTTTCCTGGATGAGGAATATCCACAAGATATATGAGTCAGAGTGTACACAGATGGATCAGCACAGAATGCTGTGAGGAATGGAGGTGCAGGTGTATATATAGAATATCCACACAAGCCTAGAGATACAATCAGAACACTGACAGGAAAATTCTGCAATAATTATGATGCAGAAATCCAGGCAATTAATGTGGCAGCTAAAAAACTGCTGAACTCCAACTCTAGCCTACAGCCTGTGGTATTCCTGACAGATGCAAGGTCAGTGCTTCAAGCTCTCCAGTCTGGAAAACTAACAGACTTGAAAAAACTACTTAGCGAATTGTCTTACCAGTATAGGGTAACCATGCAGTGGATACCCTCTCACTGTGGAATACCAGGAAATGAAAAAGCAGACCAACTGGCTAAGGAAGGTGCTGCCGAAGACCAACCAGATATACCAATCAACTACCATCAGAAAATACAGATGATCAAGTCAATAAGAAAGCCACAAACACCAACACAAGATGACTATCACATTATGAACAGATCAGAACAAGTTAAAATTCTACGTCTCAGAACAGGACACAACCGACTCTGCAGTCACATGTATACAAAGTTCAAGATTGGTAACACGGCCATGTGTACATGTGGACAGGCAGCACAGAGTGCCAAACATATACTTCAAGAGTGTTCTGAGCATGAAACGCTGAGGCAGACATATTGGCCAGAGGAAACAACACTGGAATCAAAGCTCTATGGGACACTGTATGAACTACAGAGGACAGTGAGTTTTATTAAGGAGACAGAATTACATATATAGACATGTTTCAAGTGAACGAAAGAAGAAAAAGAAGAAGAATTAGCATTTATTAGCACATGTGCTGTATCATTGGATGCAACGAAAGTGTGTAAGTTATTAGCATTAACTAGCACATGTGCTGTATCATTGGATGCAACGAAAGTGTGTAAGTTATTAGCATTAACTAGCACATGTGCTGCATCATTGGATACAACGAAAGTGTGTATGTTATTTGTAGTTGAATAAACATGTAATGTGAGAGATCCTAATATGTTACATTTCAACATGTCAATGGTAGGGAAAAAGTGGGGGGGGGCATATGCTGTCCAAGAGGTAATAATAATTATAGCTTCCTGTATAGTGTCCTTATACATTTTGTTATTGCCCCTGGTGGGGGTTTTACAATCTCATTCTATTACAGCTATATATATATATATATGTATAAGAAATATGGAAATAAAGGCCGATTTCCCACAGCTGTCGCCACATGCGTACAGGAAGAATTTTTTATTGCACATCTGAAGACAAAAATCCTTATCCCAAACGTGGATTGAACCTGGGATCTCAATATATATAAAACATAAAATATTTCTGAATGGAAACTAGATCAAGATTATGAGTAGCAACAGAACCACTTAAGAAGTTCTCACTCAGTATCAACAATAATGGGGATTGCTATGAAGAAGTCAGAAGGAGGTTGGCTACCGCGTCAAAGAAACTGATACAAATGAAAAACTATATGGCTGAGCTGCTTTGTTAGCAATAAAACTAACATGCCTAGAGCTTGCATATTTCCTAGTGGCAGTATTATGGATGTGAACCTGGACAATTTCCACCAGGGCAAAAAATAAAATTGCAGAATTTGAAACAAAATGTTACAGAAAAATTCTCAGAATACCATGGACCAAAAAGATCACCAACCTATCTATCCTGAGAGAAACAATCGCCAATGTAGCCATCCTGAGAGAAATGAATGTAAAAGAAAACTGGCTGATCAGCATGGTTCTTTTCAGAAAACTACAATAATTTGACCATATCAAGCACCATGACAGCCTATAGAAAACCATAATGGAGGAGATGATTCCAGGGAGACGAACAAGAGGCAGCTCAAGAAGACGATGGACACAAGACATCAAAGACCACCTGAACATGATAATTAAATGAAGCAGGAAGACTTACTCAAGACAGACAGAAGTTTCAAAAGACTGTGATGACTGCTACATTCTGTTCAGGATATGGTACCTGATGATGATGACATAAATATATATATATATATATATATCACTGCATCATCGATTCTAGCTATTGGGAGACTACATCCCTTGAACGCCCAGGTCACTGCTGGCATCACTAAATTTGAAAAAGAAAGAACAGTGCGGTAAATTTACAAGAGGCGAAAGGAGAAGGCAAAACCTGAAAACTCTCCTATTCTGGACACTCCTGGATGCACTGAAATAGATCTCTCCTAGCACGAACCCGACTCATCGGGCATCTAGGAACTCACACACCCAAACCAAATGAAACAATTACCAATGTTTTTTTCTACTTGTTCACCATATTTTTTATTGTTCTTTTTTCATGTTATGCTCATCTTTGCATTTTTGCTTGTGAAGGAGGAACATTATATATATATATATATGCATATAAATAATATTCTGCTGTTCGAACGATTTTGTCTCTGTAAGTACAGGATTGCTGAAGCATTGCGGTCTGAGTTTCCAATTTGAAGGGTGAATATCTGATTTTTTTTTTCAACTGATAATTTACATATATCTTTGTACGTCAGATGTGATCTACTACGAATAAATGGCCATTACGAATGTTCATCAAATATTATCTTCAGTGAAACTCGATCTTTTGATATTCTACTCATGTAAACCTGGCTTAGTCTTAGTTATTTAATTTTTGTTTGTTGTTTCTATAGTAGACGGTATCTCACCACCATGTATCATTTCAATATCCATGATTTGTTTGCTCCAATAGACCAGATATATCCGAGTTCGAATGGTAACTAATACGTTGAGGGTTTTACCAATTTCACTGAACGTTTTGCATGGTCTTCCAGATCGGTAGTAGGCCAGCCGTACGAGGGAAATGGTTCTCGCACAGTACACTGGACACCAACCAAAAACGCGAATCTCAATCAAGCATGCTTGACATTTTCGCCGCTCTAGGTGTCGTTATCGGTATAGCCGCAGACGAAGACATGATGTGTGTCTAAACATATAGAGTTTATTATTGCACTGAAACATATGGTGTTTATTACTGTACTGAAACAATGTAGATGAAACACAATTTATTAGTACAGGTATTCCTATTGTGTGTAAGATTGTTACATTATATTACTATCGTCTGTAAAATTTTTACATTATATACCTAATGTGTCAGATTATTACAGACTATTCTTTTTGTGTGTCAGTTTGTTACAGAATATTCATACTGTACACCAGCTTGGTATTAAAACTATCCCACATTGTGTGTCAGATTATTAAAGATTATTCAAATTTTAGTCAATTTTTTTTACTGATTATTCCTTTTGTGTGTCAGAATGGTACAGGCTACTGCTATTGTGTAACAAATTGTTACAGATTATTTCATATTGTATTGCAGTTAATAATTTATGTTTACAGAGATATGATATTACTGAATTACTTGATCTTACCTTTGTCACACAGGGCGTCTGAAACTGTGCTAGCGTAGTGGGATAGAACATCAAAACTTTCACTTGAAAACACTAAACTAGGTGATGATACATAAGAGGCCAATTCTTTTTTATCCACATTAGGGCCAACTCCAATTGCAGCTATGTTATAGTTTAACCTTATCAGTACCAATGCAGCTAATTGAGCTGAGGATAACAAAATATGTTAGTGTTACATACACAGTCAGATATGTTAAAATTACACATACAAAGCTACATACTAGGTCAGATATGTTAACATTACACATATAAAGCTATATACTCAGTCAGACATGTGTATACATTTTAATATTACAGATTTAAAGGATGTATGATTAATGAGTTCTTAAGCGTTCATTCTCAAACTCTCCCTGGTTCTCTCCTGTATCAAGACAAGAGTCCTACTATTTTCTTTCAGGATTTAGTCCAGAGAATATAAATGTACTTTGTAGCTATTTTATTTGCTCAAATGACCCGATACACCCGTTGTTAGTGGTGTCCATATATCTCTCAGCTTATAGTACAGAACTTCATGAAGTTTATTTATTCAAAAGATGTTATTTAAAACATTGTTCTATATATATGTAAGAAGTCTCATTTACATAACGTCATCACGCCCACTGTGTAAACCTCTCGGTTCTGTGCAAGCTGCTCAGCCTCTGTCGGTACCATCTTTAGGTCTTCGATTTGCCTATTGTTCTCTTTCGTAGAAATTTTCGCTCTTATATTAATCTTTCAACACCATTGTCTTTATATGATATATTAACTCTCTCTCCCTCTTTCTTTCCTGTTTTACCATTTACAGGTGTCGAGGGAGATACAATGTTCTTGTTCTCGCTTTTCTGGCAGCTTCAGATAATGTCATTTGGTGTTTGTGTAATCTCTCTTTGATGTTGTCGATCCAGCGTACTCTAGGTGTACCCTGGCTCGTCTTTCTGCTTCTCCTCTCTTCATATATGATTTATGTTTCTTATATTAATTATATTAGTTAACATTATGTTAACTAATGTTACTAATGTATGTTAACGCGGTTTTAAAAAACAGTTTTGAGAAGTCAGATTTTTTCTATGTTAAAGGAAGTTTTCCCGATCGTCTGTATCAATTTGACCCTATATCAGATGTGACATATATTTATATATATATTGATATACTTCTTACATTTATTGACCACATGTATACCAGAGACAACAATACAGGGGTTTGAAAACAAATGATGTAGGCGTGTGTTGAGTATCTGTTATCGAGAACATAAGACCAATGTGTTTGTGCATGATATAATTCATGTATTATTTGTTCAACTGTTGAAAGTCATGAAACTTCGTAAACTCCGATGGCGCGGGCAGGTGATCAGACAATCTTCCATGACCACAGTTCTTTAGATATTGTGGAGCTTAACTTAATGGTCAGGTCCTTTAAGTATGATCGCTGAGAAGTGGATGTTGTGAGCAGAATTAGACAAGACAAACGTAGGGCTCAAGAAGTGGGAAATCAGTTGTGGGATAAGCCTCGCTGGTAGAGTGGAGAGGTGCAACGGGCAAGGAGGGATAAATGGAAAGCACTAGCACTATGGCAGAGGGCAAGGCAATGTGTTGAGGCTCAGCCCATGGAGGTTGCACAATGGAACCGGAAAAAAAGATATCTTAATCCAAACATTCAAAGAGATTGCAAAGTCAGCAAAAGCATCAAAATGGGACCAGTTTTGCCAGGAGAGCACACGTGAAAAGTCACTAAAATTGTTCTGGCGTTTACACAAATCCATGACAAGGCGCGTGAATATTACCGATGTCCAGAGCGACGATATGGCCCGGCAGAAGACGGACAAGACAAAAGGTGCGGCATTGTTGGCACACTACACCGCACAAATTGGTCAGAAAAATGTGGAGGCATATCAAGAAATCAGGAAAAAGATTACAGACACGCGTAACAACTTGAGCATGGAAAAACATGATAATCACAGTTGAAGAAATTAGGACGACACTGAAAAGTGCAAAAAAACACAGCACCAAGAGCAGATGGCATTAGATACGATGACATTAGTCGGAGAACAGATGAGGAGGTGGCAGATATGTTCAATAATAACTTTCTAAAGGGCACATTAAAAGAAGACTGGTTACACAGCTATTTAGTTACACTACCCAAACATGGGAAGGATCACACCAGGATACATGGCTACAGAATAATAACAATGCAGAATACGATAGGCTAGTTTTTTGCAGATAATTGTGACTGGAAGGTATCGTATCATCTTGATAGAAATAAATGTTTATCAACGTTGTTAGGAGGGTATTGCCCAGGACAGAAGACATGGCAGAATGCAGCCATATTTGCGCAGGATGTTTTTGAGCGTCCTGGTGTATAGACAGGGCAGACATTGAGAAGAGTGCGTCGTGGAACTACAGAAGGAGCTGGAAAGACTGACGAATTGGTGTCAAGATACGGAAGCAGTGGTTAATCCTTCTAAGGCATTCGTGCTGTGGTTTTCCTTGAACAATCACATGGTAAAGATAATCATGCCACAAGTTTCGTAGTCAGGGAAAAGTTTAGAAAGAACCAGCACAATGAGATATCTGAGTTTGTCTTTTGAAAGAAGTATGGGTTTCAGGGAACATGTTGACCATGTTATCATAATGGTAGGCAAAGGCTTAGCAGTAATGAAGGTTATGGCTGCTGTGCAGTGTGAGCAGAGGTTGTTATTTCGTATGACCATGGTTTGGTGGTGGCTCTGGGGGAATATACACTGGCAATTCTGACTCTTAGCCAAACTCAGATCGAAAGACTGGATAGAATCCATAATACAGCAATGCGTATCATACTTGGGTGCATAAGAGACGCATCGACAAGAGCTATGCGACAGCTACTTGACTTTCAACAACTGAGCACAGATTACAGTATTACCGTGCACGGGCGTACCTTCAAATATATACAGATAAGGAACACCCGTTGCATTCGGAAATACAGAAAGTTGAAGGCAGCAGACTCAAGAGAGAGAGAGATCGTGGATGGGGCGTGCTGAGGATGTCATACAAAGCGTGTGCAGATTGCAGGATGTGGTAGCAGGTGCGGAATGGATAAGTCTACCCACAGATTTTGAAACTTGTTTGAACGTAGTAATATCACTTAGCAGGGAATGCTGAGAATGGTGTCCCACAGCTGTGGAGAAAGAAGTGCAGGCTTTGGTCAATGAGAATTCCAAAGAGGGGGATGCGATTATATACACTGATGGATCTGTAATTAGGCATGTTCGCAGTGCTTGGGTCTTCACAGCTCAGTGCGCAGATAAAACGATCAAGCCTAAAGCGGTGACCAGGGCATTTGGGTGTGTATGCACAAAGAATGTAACGCAGGTCTGCATCTTGAGTGACACTATGAGTATGATTAAGAAGGCACAAGTGGGTATCGTTCGCGGACAGTGGATTGAGGCCTTGAGAAAGGCGAGGCGGCTGAAAGTGGTTATATTTATTGTCGTGACGGAACCTGTGGGTGTTCTAGGTAATGAAAGAGCGGATCAACTGGCATCATGTGCGAATTTGGCACTGACATTTTGAACACCTTAAGAGATATAGCACGCGAAAGTGAGACTAATGTTGATGATGATTCCTTTTCAATGGCTAGGATTAAAGATCAGGGATTGAAATGCGGTGTTGCTAGAAGTGAACATTTTGGAGGGTGCAGAAGATTCTTGATTAGAAAACTGGCCTCACAGCATGTGTGGCATTCCCATAAGTGCTCCGCCCTCTGTTCCAGCAACAATTCGACTAGATGGTGTTTCGAGTCCAATGCCGCCGAAACTGACGTCGACATCAGGGCACAACTCTGGCCCTTACGACAGGTTTCAATGTTGTTCCGCCCATCATGCCAGTAACTAGTTCAAGCACAACGTCGGTCTGTCGGAACAACATGGTAACTGTTATTGAAGGTTATGACTACGGGATTGTATAGATGACGTGTTATGAAGCTTTTATAAACAGATAACCTGTTGTTCGTCCATCACATGATGATGATGACCATTTGTTACATCCACTTTTGAAAATTCAATTTTAGTTATGTTCTTGATTATGAGTTCGTAGATGTCTAATGAGCCCTATTCGAGCTGTAAATGTCCTTGGACAGTTTGGACATGGAATAACGACTGTAGACGGTCTATCCGTGACTTTCTAGCTGCTCTCGCTGTTGAGCTGCTGCATTTCTCTTTTTTTCACAAGATGATGCGCTCTTTTTATTTTAGAACGCCATGTAGATCTATTTTGTGCAAGTTCTTCCCATGTATCGTGGTCTATTTCAAGGGCTTTCAGTGAGTCCTTTAACGAGTCCTTGTAGCGCTTCATTTGGCCACCTTGAGATCGTATACCCTTCTCTAACTCACCATAGAGAAGTATCTTTGGCAGACGATGGTCTGGCATACGCACCAAATGACCTGCCCAACGAATCTGTGTCTGCATCAGGATCGTGTCAATGCTTGGGATACCAGCTCTAACAAGGACAGTGGTATCTGTAATCTTGTCTTGCCATCTGATGTTCATAACTTTTCTGAGATAATTTGTATGAAAATGATTGAGTTTTTTCACATGACGTCTATACACAGTCCATGTTTCACTAGCGTAAAGCAGCACTGGAAGTTAAACAGATAACCTAAATATAAAGGCATGTCATCTACTAAGGTTTTCTGTTGCATGGTTGGTTTGTCTAGTGAACCATTGGTGAGACCCACAGACACAACCGCACGCGCAGAAGAATGATGGTCAACCAGCAAGAACCGGTACTGTCCTGACAGGTACCAGAAGTGTAATAACGGATACACTCACGGAAGCTGTTGCTCACCTTAAAAACAATATTATAAATTGGGCCAAATATTGTATATATATCAAAAAGGGTACAGAAGGCGTACACAATTTACTTCATTGTACACGGGTCACAGCATATGTACTTCATCCTTTTATAAGAGCGGCAAGCTGTCTGCCAACAGTATCCCTCAGAGCAGGTATCTCCGTAGATTCAAGCACTAATGCGCAAGGAGTATCCGAAAAAAAAATACTCTTTAACACAAAGCGGGCTGCGTAACCACTAAGCTAGGGAGGCAAAACATTAACACAGAGCGAGCGGCTTAACGTGTATACACGCAGGATATCTAAATGAACTCTATTTGCATTAAGATACACACAAAAACTAATAGTATACTACAAATAAACTGACAAATTTAGTATGTACCCAATATGGGAGATTGAGCTTTCCCATCAGTTAGCATTATAACAAATTTAGTCGAATCAATTCTGCCACCATTTTCAACAGCAAACAATTTACTGGTGACAATTGTAGTTAAACCCAGCTGTGTGTTGGTACCACTGTTCAAATACTTCACATCGCGGAGATTCTGTAACGAGAAGTGATTTTTGTGCTGTAGTTAACATTGTGACAATTCTGTAATGAGAAGCGATTATTGTGCTGTGGTTAATATATATCCGCACTATTTACGCGCAATGAGTTGCATGTTTATGTATCGATTATATGATAGTCACGCAGATGAGTAGATTATAACAGAAAGATGAATATATCAAATTATAAGAGAATCGTGTATATGCGTAGATTGTACGCGAACCACGTATACGTATAGAACATACGAGAAACAAATATATCTGTAGATTAAAGTAGAATGACATACATGTGTAGATTATACGAAAATCATGTATATGTGTAGATTATACGAGAATTATATAGATATGAAGATTATAATACAACCATATACATGTGTAGATTATACGAGAATCATGTAGATATGAAGATTATAATACAACCATATACATGTGTAGATTATACGAGAATCATGTAGATATGAAGATTATAATACAACCATATACATATGTAGATTATAAATATAATCTTGCAGATGTATAGATTATAAGAGTGAATTGCTGATGAACGCTATTGGCCTGAAGAAAAAATAAATATGTTAAAGTATTTAGGTATCTTGATAACATCAGACTGTGCCGTGATAACATCAGACTGTACCGTGATAACATCACACTGTACCGTGATAACATCACACTGTACCGTGATAACATCAGACTGTACCGTGATAAGATGACATGATACTTTGATAAGGTGGTACCGTGATAACATCAGATGATACCGTGATAACAACAGATTGTACCATGATAACATCAGATATATCTTGATAACGTGACATGACACCTTGTTAAGGTTGTTTTTTGATAACATCAGATTGGACCTTGGTATGAACAGATGTTACCTTAATAACATCAGACGAACCTTGATAACATCAGATGGTATCTTGATAACAACAAAATGGAATATGAATTTTTCGTTGTCTTTATATAGTTCATTCTCCCAGGTGTTGGTTATCGTCTCTGTCAATATCCTTATTGGACAAAATACGGCACGCATACCTGCTAAGAAATTATATTATGCCCCTCCAGGTTTCTTTGATATTTACAATGACCCCCCCCCCCATACCCCACTAAAAACCACAGTTGTTGAAAGATTCAAGATACCAAGAAAGAAGTTATGTGTTTGATGATAATGATAACGGCTGTCAATAATTTATTATAATTCAAGGATATACGATTTTGTCTACTATGTCTGTCCACAACGAAGTTTGTATTTTATTAGATTGTATTAATTATGTTGAACAGTGTTTTGTTCAAGAAGCCGATTTAGTCTTCATTGTGGTTTGAAAGATTGCAATACATGAAGTTTTTACTGATAGACTCTCAGTTTTACTGCAATCATACTTTTAATTAATATTTTATATTCTCACATATATCACCACAACTCATGAAACAGAAATCTATCCAGATGGAAACAGAAAGTCAAATTAAAAATGGAATCTTCATACCAACATTGGGTTATCAATGTCAGAGGTGGACAATCGCTAAGGAACAATAGTTTAGATGTGAAATGAGACGTATAAAAAGCCGTAACAAGAATAGATCACGCGAGAAATGAAAAGATTACAAAAGTGAGAAATTAAAAATATGACAAAAGCGAGAAATGAAAAGATTACATAATCTACTAGAATAACCGCCAGTGATCAGATATTGTAAAAAAAACAGACTGAAATGGTTCGGTGACTTAATGAAAACGAACGAGCTTTGGCCAAAAACAGGACCATGCATACATCATGAAAATGGTAACAGAAAGAGGCAGAGGAAAACCACGAAAAAGTTGGACTGAAGGGGTTACCAACATTCTGCTGAGAATATTAATGCATATCAAGAGAACACACATCCCATAGCCGGATAACCGATCTTCGTTCAATCTTGCGATGCCTGACGACAACAGCACAGACATACAAGACAGATATATATATATATATATATATATATATATATATATATATATATATATATATATATATATATATTTATATATATATCAAGATATCATGGACTGCCTGAAAAACTAACGTAGAAGTGCTGAAAGAGTTAAATGGGAAAATGATCTTAATCAACAATATAAGAAAAAGGCAATCTTTTTTTTTTTTGCCACTTCATGAGACAAGCAGGTTTATAGAACATAATCACAACAGGCAAGATTGAAGTCACCAGAGTCAGAGGGCGATAAAGTGAGAAAATATTAGACAGTTTGACATCCTGGCACGGCAAGGAAACAACAACGACTTTGATACATAATACTGTGGATAGAGAGCTGTGGAGAGCCATGACCGCCTACGCCACCCGGCATGGCACCTGATTATGATGATAGCAAGACACACACACATTATATATATATATATATATATATTAGCTGAAACCCCTTGTTGCCTTTCAGCATCAGGGGTAGAAGAGTTTTCTGGAGACTGCCTTCCTTTGTGCTGTTTATATTGTGGAATTTGTCGCCTCTTATTTCGGTGGTCCATCGTTTTCGTGGTCGGCCTCTAGGTCTGCCTTTGTTGTATCTGTGTAGCATAGCTTGCTATGGTATGCTGTCTGATGGTAGTCTGCTGATTTGTGCAAAGCATTTGACTTGTTGTCTATTGATGTATTCTAAGATTGAGGGGGTGCCGGTTTTTTATCGGATGTCCTCATTCATCACCATGTCTCTTATCGATATTCCTAGGATTCTGCATAAGCATGCCATTTCAGCTGTCACAACTTTACGTTTGTCCTTCGTTGTCATTGTCCATGTTTGGCTTTGTTAGCACAGCGTTGGCATAATAATCGTTGTGAATAGGGTTATTTTTGTGTTTAAATCTACGCATTTGTTTCTGAAGATTGGTGTCATTTACCATATAGGCACGGTATGCTCTACTACATCTATTGTGTATTTCTTTACTGCTCTTGTCGTCTGTGTTGTTACTATTACTTCCTAGGTATGTGATTCTTTCACTTGTTTAAGTATGTTGTTTTCAATATATATATATATATTGGTGTTTCTTTCTGTTCTTCCTACCTTCATTACATTGGTCTTTTCTACATTTATCATGTTAAAGGTGTGGTATGTTTGATGTAATCTATATATTTTTACACACACACACACATATATATAAATATATATATATAAATAAATACATAGATAATCAGGCAGACAGACAGTCATCACCACCATTATTCCACAGGTGATACAATTCCTACCTGTTTAATGTATTCCAAATCACCAGTCAGACTAAATACTACTTCTGCGAAGTCACTGAAAATAATGAGAGCGACTTTAGTTCCATCCTCTGCAACGTAGTAACCATCTAGAAATTTCAGTATAAACTTAAAATTCAGCTGGTAATACTGTTTGGTAATACTTGCTGATGCGTCTACCACAAACACGAGATCTATAATTTTAGCTGGAGGACACGGTTGCACTGAAAAATACAAACAAGACAATTAAATACTTGCTGAAGCCTCAACTTCAAAAATAACATTCAACATTTTAGCTGGAAGTCACAAGTTGACTGGAAAAACAAAAAAATTTAAATTATATTAAAGAAAAATAAATTGGTTGCATATCCTGAACAGGATGTTAACCACCAACACAGCATTTATTTGGCTGTAGTGATTCTCTTGATATTTTTACATTCAGTAGCTTGACATTTTCTGAACAATTTATAGGCTTATGCATAATTACCTTACGTTGGCAGTTACAGAATCGCTGTGAACCTCGCTGCCAGAGACCCGGACAAAAAGTAAATTAGAAGGATATATTTGCGAAGCGATGCTACTGACAATGTATACACCACTGTCTATTTCTTACAAGGGAACGGTATAATGCAACATATGGAATTGCAACCCATTTCTAGTTTCTGATTGGATCATAGAATATATGATTGTTTAGTTAATTAAACCAGTCAGTAAGGAGTAAAATTGATAATCAGATCATCTGATCGGCAGGGGCGTTTCTTAAACAATACATTTCCACTGGTAGTATATGTTACAACACAACATAAATAAACTAATCAATACACTTTCACTGATTCTATATGTTACAACACAACAAAAATAAACTAATCAATACACTTTCACTGATTCTATATGTTACAACACAACAAAAATAAACTAATCATAAAGTAAACAGCCAAGTTACTTCCGAGTTTGAAACATATTACCTTAAACATTCATTGCATCTTATCTTGGTGAGGCAGTATGACAGAACTTACTTTGCCCACCTCATGATATTTCCCTCTACATTGTATATTTTCCAACCTTTAATGTGCCTCCACTTAACTTTACCTTCATGTAAGGTCTTCAATAAGGTGTCATGCATTTTTATATGTCCAATATATTTTGTTTGTTAAATTTCTTCTTCTTCATCGATAATAATATCTCACTCAGATAATCTCTCTTTCAGATAATCTCTCTCAGATAATCTCTCTTTCAGATAATCTCTCACTCAGATAATATCTCTTTCAGATAATATCTCACTCAGATAATATCTCTTTCAGATAATATCTCACTCAGATAATATTTCTTTCAGATAATATCTCATTCCAATTAGATTCCTGGATCATGATATACTCTGATGTCTGTTGTAGTGTATCTACTTTGCCAAACAACTTCTCTTTGGTTGGTTGGGATGGGCCATGTTTTTCTACTCAGGTCTATAGACAGCCAACAGTCGTCTAGTTGATGTTGAGGCAGATCAAGAAGAATAGGGAAGGCAAGACATCAAAGACCATATGAACATGACAATAACAGAAGCAGGACGACTGGCTCAAGTTCGACACAAGTTTCGAAAGTCTGTGATGTCTGCTACATCCTGTTCAGGATATGCTACCTGATGATGATGATGTGGCACGACTATCTTTTCAAAACTATTTAAGTGGGAACAGTTGATGATAGAAGAAGAAGTGGAGGTGAGATGAAAGTTTGAATTGATAATATCGATGATGTTCCTCATCCGCAACCCAAGTTTAGCATGACATGAAACACAATAAATGTGATGAACAAGTAGAAAAATACAAAATATTTCTGATTGTCTAATTTGGTTTGTGAGTTGGTAGATGCCCAATTTGGCTTGTAAGTTGGTAGATGCCCCATGAGTCCGATTCGTCGCAGGAAAGTTCTAATACAGTGCATGCAGGAGTGCAGAATGTCCGGGGTAGGAGAGTCTTCAGATTTGACCTTCCACTTCCGCCATGTGCAAATTGTCCACAATTTTCCTTCTTTTTTTCCTTCAATTTTAATGATATCAGTAGTGATCTGGGTGTGACTGAGCCATCAAGGGTTCTAGTCCAGCGGAGTTGGGACCTAGTCAGTAGGGGGAAACTAGTCAGATATGATAATATTAAGGATTAGAAAAGAGTAAGATTCTTCAAATTGATACTACTCAGTAAGTAGTCATCAACCCGGCATTAATTAGTTAGTGATTTTCTAGGCAATATATATATGATAAATAGTTTTCTATTGCTTTTTTAACGTTTCGGAAGCACAATTGCCTGCAGCGGGGGTTGAACCGGATATCTTGGTCGTTGCGGACTTGCATCGGATCTCATCTCGTTACCGCAAGTCAGAATGTTGTTTAATTCAACTTCCTTTAATATTGTTGTTTTTAATATAGCTTGTTAGTGGTTTCCAGACACTCTGTGCTAGCTTTCTTCTCTTTCCATCAAGTTCCTTCTATTCTTGCATATATATATATATATCTTTATTCCAAAGGCACTTGTGAATGTATGTCTCTCAACTACTGTTTAGCTGAATGACATTCGGAGAAAGGTTTGAGAATTGCGTTGATATTTATGAATATGAATACATATTACATACATGTAACTAGATAAATATCAATATCTTGGACACATAGTCACAAATGACTGCAGATGTGAAACAGAAGTTAAAAGGAGAATAGGAATAGCTAAAAGTAGTTTCAATGACATGAGGAAAATAGTAACATCTAAACAAATTACAAACAAGTTAAAAATAAGAATTATAAAATGCTATATCTGTTATATATTAATGTATGTCTCAGAAACATGGACAATAAACAAACAATTAGAAGACAGAATTGATGTCTTGGAGATGTGAGTATATAAAAGAATAAGGAGAACATCGTGGAAAAAAAGAGGTTCTAAAAACACTTAATATGAAGAAAGAATTACTAAGAGACATAAAGATCAGGAAAATATAATATTTTGGACACATTAAAAGGCATGACACATTATTGAAGACCTTGAGGGTTAAAATAAAAGGGAAGCAAGCAAGAGGTAGGCATAGATACACGTCACGTGGGAGAGCAACATCACAAGATGGACAGGTTACAGTCTAGCAGAGTGCACCACCAAAACAAGAGACAGGAGATGTTGGAGGTATGTTACAGCCAAGATTCGTTGCGGAGACAGTACTTGATGGTGATGAACTAGATAAATTCCACTTTGTGGAAAAGTGGTACATATATCATCCAGGAGGGAGAAAGTATCACGTGTATTTTCGCTACAGGCAACTGCATTTTTTACTGTTCCGTAGAGAATGGCAACTGTGCATTTTTACTTTTCGATAGAGAATGGCAACTTTTTGAGTGTTTATATGGTCTAAACAGTCACTGCAACCAGATTATTGACTGGTCGTCATGTTTTGTCTAAAATATGTTACCAATATAACTAAATCAAGAATGGAATATATTACCAACATAAACAGATCAAGAGTGTGATATATTACAAACATCATCAGGTGCCATGCCGACTGGCGTATGCGGCCATGGCTCTCCACAGCTCTGTCCACAGTATTATGTATCAAGATCGTTGTTTTTTCCTTGCCGTGCCAGGTTGTCAAACTGTCTAATATTTTCTCACGTTGTTGCCACCTGTCTCTGTTGCTTTCAATTTTCCCTGTTGTGACTATGTTCTCCAAAACTGCCTGTCTCATGAAGTGGTCAAAACAAAGAAGATTGCCTTTTTCTTATATTGTTGATTAAGGTCCGCTTCCCATTTGACTCCTTCAACACCTCTACATTAGTTTTTCTGGCAGTCCATGGTATTCTCAGCATTCTTCTGTAGAACCACATCTCTGCTGCCTCTAATGTCCCACTTTCCAGTTTGTTTATTGTCCAAGACTCGCACCCATATGTTTGTATAGGGGTTATATAGCACTGCAGAACTCTCTTTCTCACCTCTAATGACAAGGTCATATTACACAGTATATTTGTCATTTTTCTGAAAGCTGTTTTTGCCTGCCCTATTCTGCATCTTATTTCTGTTGAACTTCTTTCATCTGCTGTAATCATTGTAACTAAATATTTGAATTGGTGGGTCTGTTTTAATACAATATCATTCACTTTGATCTTGCAAGGTGTGGTATTTTGTTTCTTTGAAATAACCAATACTTCTGTTTTCTTGATGTTTAGGAAGAGGCCTTTCTCTTTACTTTCTGTGACTACTACATTAATTAAATATTGAAGGTCTTCCTCACTTTTTGCAATCACAACAGTGCCATCAGCATTTCTCAAATTATTTATGTTATGTCCTCCCACTGATATTCCTGGGATATCTACTATTGAACGCAATATATTTTCACTGTATAAAGAGAACAGGTCTGGTGAAAGCACGCATCCCTGTCTGACTCCTTGTTTTATTTGTTGAAAACGGCCAAATTGATTTCCTACTCTTATTGCTGCTGTTTGTTGCCAGTACATGTTCTTTATTACAAATATAGCTAGATCAAAAATGGAATATATTACCAACATAACAAATCAAGAGTTTAATATATTACCAATATAACTAGATGAAGAATGTGATATATTACCAATATAACTAGATGAAGAATGTGATATATTACCAATATAACAAGATGAAGAATGTGATATATTACCAATATAACTAGATGAAGAATGTGATATATTACCAATATAACTAGATCATGAGTGGGAGATATTATAGTGAGCACACAGCAAATGACTTCTAAACACTTCAAGGTAAGGAAACATCAAGACTTTAAGTGACTTGATTTGAACTTTTGTTCAACAAAGATTAGGGACCATTTTGAATCTGGTCGATTTATGTTGTGTAACTAGTATCATTGTGGTTTTATTCGCCACACTAGGTCTACACATTTATATTAATTTTAAGGTTTGAACTTTCTTGATTTATTTCCCTCTTAAGTATTGATATACGATGATGATATTTAAATTTAAGCAAGGTCATCGTTCCTCTTACATAGCTTTGCTTTCTTGAGATGATTGGATGTGGTCATCTCTCTAAATATATTCATATAACAGACATGATCATGTTAAAATGTGTTGCTATGCCAAATTTGACGTTGGTATATGAAATGATGTTATTGTTAATTAATCTAATCATTCCACCAAATTGATTCATGCAATAGGTATGGTTAAAATTTGTCGTTAATATTTACTTTAGCCGAGAATATAGGCTGCCAACTTTTAAGATTCATGCAACAGGCATGGAAATATTCAGAAGTGTCCCTAGGACACATTTGTCGTAGATTTTCGTAGAATGCAGTTCTGCTATCCTTTATCTTTCAACATTTCTTAATTCAACATTTCATATTTTGGTCGTTCAAACGCTCGACACACGAATGCATTAAAATGGCTACTTACAGATTATCATTACACTTTACACACTCCTTGGAAGCATTTCACTTCAACATATATCTTGATTAAAGAGTTGATTATAATAAAAAAATATCAATCCATACATCTTGATAAATGTGAGTGGCTTTCCAAGAACCGTACGTCTTGCTCGGTTCAAATACAACCCAAAACTGACCGTTTGAATCTTGCGAGTGCAAAACTTAAGTTGTTTTCTCACGTCTGCTGTTGTATCACGTGACTTCCCTAACAAATTTCATTGGCTATTCCTAAGGTCATCATTTGAATATGTTGTTGTTTTCGTCCATCACATGATGATGATGACCATTTGTTACACCCACTTTTGAAAATTCAATTTTAGTTATGTCCTTGATTATGAGTTCGTAGATGGCTAATGAGCCCTATTCGAGCTGTAAATGTCCTTGGACAGTTTGGACATTGAATAACGACTGTAGAGGGTCTATCCGTGACTTTCTAGCTGCTCTCGCTGTTGAGCTGCTGCATTTCTCTTCTTTTCACAAGATGATGCGCTCTTTTTTATTTTAGAACGCCATGTAGATCTATTTTGTGCAAGTTCTTCCCATGTATCGTGGTCTATTTCAAAGGCTTTCTATGAGTTCTTTAACGAGTCCTTGTAGCGCTTCCTTTGGCCACCTTGAGATCGTATACCCTTCTCTAGCTCACCATAGAGAAGTATCTTTGGCAGACGATGGTCTGGCATACGCACCAAATGATCTGCCCAATGAATCTGTGTCTGCATCAGGATCGTGTCAATGCTTGTGATACCAGCTCTATCAAGGACAGTGGTATCTGGAATCTTGTCTTGTCATCTGATGTTCATAACTTTTCTGAGATAATTTGTATGAAAATGATTGAGTTTTTTCACATGACGTCTATACAACATGGATTGTGTATAGACGTCATGTATTTGAATATAGCAAGAGATTATCGTCTGCTAGAATAAATATTCTACCGATGTGATGTTTTTTTAGTGCGCATTGAATTGACCATGACCTATATTCTCCAATATTTTGGTAAAAGTAAAGATTAGTTCTTCACTCTGCTATAAATAGCACACTGTTTACATTTTTAACTAGCTGACGTCATAGATCTGCCTAAAACATCAATTATCCGTAGGGTTGAGAAACTGTAACTATGTGAATAAAACCAAACACTCACCTCAGTCAGTATTCTCTGCGGGATACACTTGTTTAATTACAGAAACGAACTCCATGAATATTATTATTCTAATCCTTAACACTAACTCTAATGTAATCGTTTGAAATAAATATTAATTTTAAATACTACTTATATTCCAAACTAAATCATACAACAATAATAGCACTCTGCAAGGCAATCACAACACAAAGGTTAGAAAACACCTCGCACCTAGAGCAAAGGTCACAGTGAAAAACTATACTTTACTTGCGCCTATATTTTACAATTACCCATTGCCTTGACCTGATTCCATTTACTATTCCTCCAAATACCACCTAAGTACAAAAAGTTCATACCACTTCTATATCAATTGACTCACATTTCCACCTTCAATATGTAATCAAAATAGTCGAACATGCGAGGACGCTGCTACAAGTACACTTAACATACAATTTAGGCTCGTATCTTCATACATTTCCAATATAAACTTGCATCTTCATAACTTTCTAATATAAACACACATCTTCATACCTTTCTAATATAAACATACATCTTCATACCTTTCTAATATAAACACACATCTTCATAACTTTCTACTATAAACACACATCTTCATAACTTTCTAATATAAACACACATCTCCATACCTTTCTAATATAAACACACATCTTCATAACTTTTTAATATAAACACGCATCTTCATAACTTTCTAATATAAAGAAGAATCCCATAGATTTCTAAAATAAACACATACCTCCATACCATCCATGTTAAGTTAAAATATAATTTAGAAAGATGCACTGGTGAAAAAAATATAGTGACATAGAATCGAATCTGCGACATCTTGAACACAACAACACATAACACTAGCACTATGCCACGGATTTTTCTTGCAGAAAAAGTGCCGAACACAACAACAATAATAATGATAAAATTAACTCAATAAAATCATTGTAGTTTACCTGGTGGAGGAGGTGAAGCTGAAAAAAAAAAGAAAAACAGTTAATGTAAATTATAGCATATACTAGACTATTAATATATATATATATATAGTTAGTTAACCGTCAGATAATCATCACTGCACTTCGGACACATCCATAGGCGCTCCGATATCTCCCTGAGTATCTTCTTCTTCTTCTGCGTTCGTTCTCAAACTCCTGCAGATAAGCAGGATGTAGTCCGGAGAACGGAATGCGTTGTGTCATGTTTACAGCATTGCTGCGATATTTGCGTCTTTTGGCATGACTCATCCGAGATCGGCATGGCTTTTGGTCATTGAACCTCTATGGGTTGGGACAGCCTACTCCATCCCATAACCTCCTTAGTCGCCTCATACGACATGCATGGAAGGTAAACTGTTGCTATTCTTTTCTCTCTTTTCGGGCCCTGACAACACACAGGAGTCCCTGAATATATCCGCCATTACACATCTGCTGACAGTTCCGTATCTATGTTGATTGACCATTCTTCTGTGCCCCGCAAACAGCTCCCCTCTAGCGAATTCACATTTCAAACCCTGTTCTTTAATTTTAGACATTGAATAAGAATCATCAGCCACGTCAAGTTCACCTTTACTTGCTGTCTCTCGTAGGGAATTCAAAACATCTGCCCTATCCATTGCTCCTCTCCGTGGTGTAATAACAGCATTCGACACCAGCAAATCAGCTCTCTCGTTTTTCCGAACGCCAACATGCCCAGGCACGACAATAAAAGTCACCATCTCCAACCTCAACCCTCTCAATATCTCAGTCACTGTTCACAAACAACCCCCTTTTTGTACTTTCATAATCATACTCATAGAGTCCCTCAGGATACAGGTCCGTACATCCCTCTGTGAGCTAACACATTCTAACGCCATAGTCGCCGCCATGATCTCCATAGTCACACTACTCGTAGTCACAGCAAAAACTCCACTCTCTACCCTAACACTTTTCCATAACAGTGAACTGTGATTGTCCACGCACTACGAACATGTCTAACCACCGATCTATCTGTGTAAATAATCACATCCCCTTCACCGGAGTTCTCATTGATCAACGTCTGCACCTCATTCTTCGTGACGGGCCCTCATTCCTTGCTTGCCCGCTAGTAAGTGTATGTATATACATATATAGTTACAGTGGAGTTAGAAATGGTCTCCGTTATAGTATCGATAAGGCCTTTCGGTCCAAACGTCGATTATATCCTGGTGTATTGCTATTTGTATGATTATATCGTTGGTTGTGTGTATTATTTCACGTGAGCATCCGACAGTGATAGTGTGTTAGTCGTCGTTCAGTAAGACATCATTACTTGCTTCCTGCGTAAGTAATATTTTCGTTATAGTACGCAGTTTTCTCGTAAATGCTTAGGTGACTAGCCAACAGTTAGTTAGTTATTCCTCTATGGCCAAAGACGGCACATAGGACGGATGTCATAGATTTCCATGTCTCGTTTCATTGCAATTTGCTTTAGATCTTCATTGTTTCTGATACCGATGGTGAACCGTTCTCTTGTAATAGTTCTACGTAAAGTTTCTTTTGGTCTTCCTCATTTTCTCTTTCCCTTTGGTGACCACATCAAAGCTTGACAGGGGAGATTTTCAGTATCCATTCGTAGCCAGCAATGACTTACTATAATCCTCCTTATTGTTGATGTATTGTAGTAAGTAATAGAGACATCTGATTCGTATGAGCATCAGTCTTAAACCAATTTTCTAGTTTCTGAGTGGATCATAGGAGATATAATTGTGTAGTTAAACCCGTGAGTAACGAGTTCAAAGTTCGAAAGTCATAGAGGATTGACTTCAATGTACTCGGTTTCCCATATGTACACTGTCACTCTCAACGAAGCAGCACGCCGGTTGCCTAGCGTACCACTCATAGCACGTAACTCCGTAGCATCAAGTGATAATCCTCCAGCATATCTGAAAAAAAATCCACCTTGTAAACAAGATGACACGAGCCGGATTCGAACTCATGAAAAACTACTGGAGAATGATAATAATGTACTGTAGGCAAATACACATAATCACAAATGACGGCAGATGTGAAACAGAAGTTAAAAGGAGAATAGGAATAGTTAAGAGTACCTTCAATGACATGAGGAAAATAGTAACATTTAAACAAATTATAAACAAGTTAAAATAAGAATTATAAAATGCTACATCTATTCTATATTAATGTATGGCTCAGAAACATGGGCACTAAATAAACAATTAGAAGACATAATTGATGCCTTTGTGAAGTGGGTATATAGAAGAATAGGGAGAACATCATGGAATGAGAAGAAAACAAAGAGATTTAAAAAAACACTTAATACGAAGAAAGAATTGCTAAGAGAAATAAAGATCAGGCAAATAAAATATTTTGGACACATTAAAATACATGACACCTTAATGAAGAGCTTACTAGAGGGTAAAGTTGAAGTGAATCGAGCAAGAGGTAGGCAGAAATACAAGTGTGAGAGTAACAACACAAGATGGATAAGGTTACAGTCTAGCAGAGTGACTACCAAAACAAGAGGTATGGAATATTTGACATCTGTTGCAGCCAACCTCCCTTGAAAAGATGGCACTTGATGATGCTGAAGACATATACTACCAGAGAAATGATAAAAATATACTGTAGTAAAATTTACCAGCCAGTGAAAACATGTTGAGATGGAATGCGGTGTGCATGATTTAAAGATCAGTTGCCATATCTCAGCCTTTTAGAATGGAACATCCGACATCAGCATGCCCTTTAAGTATTTTGTTAACGATCTATGAGATAAAACCACTAACCCAAACCCTAATCCTAACCCTTACCCAACCCCCATATTTCCTTATTTGTCATGTACAACATGGCAAGTTGCAGCGTTGCCACAGTTTTCTTACTATTTTGGAACTGACAACACACAGACGGATTGAATAAGTACATAAATGTTAAATAATAATAAACATGATTACCTGTAGATATTGTCGTTGGTTCTGGCGTTGCTGTAAAAAGAAAAAAAACATAATGAAATGTTAAAAGACAGTAAAAGTAATGCGACAAGGAAACTAGTAATTGAAAAATAACAATAATAAATAGAGGAAGGAATAACTTGAAGCACGTTCTCTGTGGAAATATTCAAAGAACTCACAATCACAAAGACCATGGCAATGTCATTACAACTGAAATGTCTAAAGGAATGACAAGAAGACAGCTTATGGTAATGATTACGGTAGTGTCATGTTGGTTATAATCAATAAAGCATTAATAATAGTTTCCATAGTAAATGTAATAATTGGTCATCATTACTTGTGCTACACGAATAACATTACGTGTATATTCTCTTTGGTTGCATTAAGTCCATCTTTATTCAAGGCTATCTTAATATTTTCTGTCTACTGTTTCCTTGGTCTACCTTTAGCCTTATGTTATACTGTTATATAAAAGAAAGGTCTACATTATCTGGTCACATGTTACTTGTGTCATTGTTACCTTGTATGTTTCTACTCTTAAATGTCTGCTGTATAATGTTTTTGTGATAGTGCCATTATTTTTACTGTTTGTTCACTGTTATGTCTGGGTTTTTTTTCTTGAAAAAGACATTAAAGATGAAACGTTGAACATTTCTTGTATACTGATTTTTTTGGTATTTGGTTATAGACATAGCCTATACTATTGACAGTTTGTGCGTTCATTGTAAAGCTGATCGATCGTGTGTATTACGTAGTTACTATCAGTAAAGCTGATCGATCGTGTGTATTACGTAGGTACTATCAGTAAAGCTGATCGATCGTGTGTATTACGTAGGTACTATCAGTGTATAAGAGAAAGGCAATTGTGGAGAAATATGGCCGGCACTTGGTTACTCGGAATGCCTTTCGGTTGATATAGTTTTCACTTGATGTATACAACTAAATGATTTTATGAAATAATGTAGTCATGGTTCAATTCAAATATCATGTAAAAACTATGTTATGTACAACTATTTTTGTGTTATTCAGTAATGATACATTAAAACATGATGATAATGCTGATGATATTCCTCGTTCGTAAGTAAAGATGAGAATAGTATGGGAAAAAAATGTGAATAAGTAGAGAAATAAAAACATTTGTGATTGTCTAATTTGGTTTGGGTTTGTGAGTTCGTAGATGTCAGATGAGTCCGATTCGTGTTAGAAAAATTCTATTGCAATGCATGCAGGTGTGCAGAGGGTCCCGAGTAGGAGAGATTTCGGATTTGTCCTTCCGTTTCCGTCGCTTGTAAATTGCCCGCAGTGTCTCTCTCTTTCAAATTTAGTAATACCATTAGTGATCTGGGTGTGCCAAGCTCAGCATTTACGGGCTACAGTCTCACAGGAGCTAGGATCGATGCCAGAGCAGTGATCTGGGTGTGCCAAGCTGAGCGATCAAGGGCTGTAGTCTCCCAGGAGCTAGGATCGATGCCAGAGCAGTGATCTGGGTGTGCCAAGCTGAGCGATCATTGGATGTAGTCTCCCAGGAGCTAGGATCCCATGCTAGTATTAAAACACATACATGTCAATATTAATATAAAATCATTCTTACTTGTTGTGGTAGGCTCAGCTGAAAAAAAAACACAAATAAAATATCATAATTAGAATGTAAAGGAAACTCATGCATAGAATTATGTATGACAGATGGCAGTATATTCTAGTTATGTTCATATAAAATATGCTGCTTTGCATTGGTTCGTTTTTTTTCCACTGTTGAAGTTAAATGTACATCTTCTGGTGAATTGCACTCCTTTCAACGGCAGATGTTAGTCCAATTTGGCTATGCAGCCATAAAAAATAGTGGAGGCTGTGGTTCTTGTAATCCTGTCATCACGACTTTACTTTGTATATGCTACGTATTTCGTCTGCTTCATTCGGTCTCATACTAAAGTTTGGTGTTGTACAGGTAGTGGATTGTTCTAGCATGATTCCAGGGCGAGAGGATAGCCAATTACGTACTATTGTTTGGTGTTGTACAGGTAGTGGCATTGTTAGCCAATAAATGTAAGATTAAGATTTTAAAATTCTTACAGATTGGGCAATTTATTATGCCATGGAACCGGATGTTATTGTACACAAGAAAAAGAACAACTCTGAATGGAGTTCCTTATTCCTCACAGCCATAGCACTGTCTCTTGGTGGAATTCCTTATTCCTCACAGCCGTAACCCTGTCTCTTGGTGGAATTCCTTATTCCTCACAGCCGTAACACTGTCTCTGGATGGAATTCCTTGTTCCTCACAGCCGTAACACTGTCTCTGAATGGAATTCCTTGTTCCTCATAGCCGTAACACTGTCTCTGGATGGAATTTCTTGTTCCTCACAGCCGTAACCCTGTCTCAGGATGGAATTCCTTGTTCCTCACAGCCGTAACCCTGTCTCATGGCAGTGTTTTACAACAACGGTTATCTTAATATCCTGAGCTGACAAGTTGTCTGTTGGTAAACTTCATCCTGTACGTTTAGTGGCCATTCTCCGTAAAAACATAATTCATAAAATGAGTGCAACATTAATAGTGATGGTAGCACATCGTTTGATGGTAGCACACCGTTTGATGGTAGCACGCCGTTTGATGGTAGCACGCTGTGTGATGGTAGCACATCGCTGTAATATGTATAACATATGTATAACGTACGTATAATGTATGTATAACAATATGATTTAATATGTATAACGAATGTATAACAATATCTTTTTATATGTATAACATATGTATAGCGTACGTATAATGTATGTATAACAATATGATTTAATATGTATAACGAATGTATAACAATATCTTTTTATATGTATAACATATGTATAACGTATGTATAACAATACAGGAGCAAATAGTGACGAAACATTCCATTCTCCTAACTACATCATGCTAATCAGCACGTGGTTGAGAACAAACGCTTAGGACGATACTTCTGTCCAATCAATCAATCAATCAATCAATCAATCAATCAATCAATCAATCAATCAATCAAATCAATCAATCACGTACCATGCTGAGTGGCGTAGACGATTATGTTTCTCTACGACTCTGTGTCTCTTGTGTTGTCAATAAGCTCGGTTGGTGGCCTGCTTCCGTGCCATAATACTAGACTACCCAGCAACTTCTCACTTTGTCGTCACCTGTCTCTTCTCCCCTCGATCTTTCCAGTGGTTATTAAATCTCATGCTGTGTTCTTCTCAGCACGTGCCTTAGAAACATTAATTGTCTGCCCCTAATATTTGCTATGATTTTTCTTTTTACGCCAGCATCAATGAGATAATCTGCATTAGTTTTCTTAGCTGTCCAGGGTATTTTCATCATTCTTTTCAGAAACCACATCTCTGTAGCCTTCAGTTCTTTTTTAATGCATATGTCCAATCATAGACATAGGTGATATATTGCAAAAGATAGTCTTTCGTTTGGCACATGAATTTGGCACATGAATTTGATTATTGTTTTTATCCGCTATTCGTCACTGAGAGTGGGACGATAGTTTCCTCGTCTTGCAGTTAGCACTTATCAGGTGCTACGTAAGACAACCTTGCAGCAGTGCCATTTATAAAGAAAGGGTAATCACCTGGTCGTAGATACTGCATAGGTAAGAAGATAACTCCATGCATTATGATATGAAGCGATCACTTCGACATTTTGGTAGTAGAGATTGCCTGGCCAATATTTACTTCTACTAGATTGCAATTGCATTCTTAAAAAAGGCATAAGACGGCAAACGGGATTTGAAACAAGGCCCTTTAAGCTGACACTTATTCGCCTTGAAAATTGAATCAACACGTTTCCCGTATGTGACCACTACGTTCTAATTCGATTATTGATCGTACACGGAAAAAGTGCTCACTAAAATTACAAGACGAATAGGTGCCAGCCGAACGGACCTGGTTCAAACCATGTTTGCCGCCTTATGATTTTTTTTCTATAATAATAAAAAATGTATGATTCTACATTATTTTACTGCTTTCTGAATGGCCCAGATGATCTGTTGCCTGCAACTTGTATTCCCAGGTGTCTTAACCATCCATTAGGTCATCATCCTTTTTTTTTAGGTACAAAACAATACATACACAATATGCTTTTGCAATTATTAAAAATATATACCTATACCAAACGTAAACTATCGGTAAATAACAAAACAAATGGAAATATTACGTGTTGTTGTTGTTGTTGTTGTAGTTGGCTTTGTTGTTGTGGTCGTTGTTGTTGTTGTCGTTGTTGCTGAAACACAGAAAAGATCACAATTAGTATATATACAAATATTGTACGTAATTACTAAATACTAACCATTGTTACACTTTAGTATAGTTACAGTTGATCAGGATATGTCAAATCAAGGACCATGTACTTTAGTATAGTTACAGTTGATCAGGATATGTCAAATCAAGGACCATGTACTTTAATGTAAAACTTTTTCTGTGCATCTCAAATTGTCCCCGGGTATTTTAAACATCCTTGAGATAATCAATAAATTTCAACCACAGAGCAACACACAGACGTTATGTAATTAGATGGTGTATCATTACAGACGTTATGTAATTAGAAGGTGTATCATTACAGACGTTATGTAATTAGGGGGGTGCATCACTGTTCAATATAAATTAATACATACAAATCTGCTAAATAACATAACAAATAGTAACATTACGTGTAGTTTTTGTTGTTGTCGTAGTTGGTGTTGTTGTTGTCGTGGTTGGTGTTGTTGTCGTGGTTGACTTTGTTGTTGTCGTTGTTGGAGTTGTTGTTGTTGATGGGTTAAACGTCTGATAGGTTAAACATTGTTTACCAGTCGCATAGTACATCACGTGACTTTGAAATTGTTTAGCCAATTAATAAATTACTAAACATAAATATTTCTAAACAACACAACAAATTGTTTCATTACGTGTTGTTGTTGTCGTAGTTGGAGTTGTTGTTGTTGTTGTCGTAGTTGGAGTTGTTTTTGTTGTTGTCGTAGTTGGAGTTGTTGTTGTTGTGGTAGCTGAAAAACAGAAAAAAACCTCATTAATATGTAACCGAATGTTGCAAGTACACACATTTTTATTGACAGTAAGCTTGTTCTAAATAGATGGCAAAGAATTATGTATCCAAATTGAATGGGATAGTCATTTCTTGGATATGCTCATCCAGTAGGTTTCTCTTCTCCATGATTACTCCATCCAAGTCCTAATATTTACACCATCAATTATTATTCTCTCCAATCTAATACGATATATTTGAGATATTTTCTTTGCTCATATTTCTGTATCTTAAATAATCCCTGGTATCTGATAGGTTAAACATATGATATGTTAAATATCTGATGGGTTAAATATCTGATAGGTTAAACATCTGATAGGTTAAACATATGATAGGTTAAACATCTGATATGTTAAATATCTGATGGGTTAAATATCTGATAGGTTAAACATCTGATAGGTTAAATATCTGACGGGTTAAATATCTGATAGGTATTTGATAGGTTAAACATATGATAAGTTGAACATCTGATATGTTAAACATCTCATAGGTTAAATATGTGATAGGTTAAATATCTGATAGGTTTAACATCTGATATGTTAAATATCTGATGGGTTAAATATCGGATAGGTGAAACATCTGATAGGTTAAACATCTGATGGGTTAAACGTCTGATAGGTTAAACAATGTTTACCAGTCGCATAGTACATCACGTGACTTTGAAATTGTGTAGCCAATTAATAAATTACTAAACATAAATATTTCTAAACAACACAACAAATTGTTTCATTACGTGTTGTTGTTGTCGTAGTTGGAGTTGTTGTTGTTGTTGTCGTAGTTGGAGTTGTTGTTGTTGTTGTCGTAGTTGGAGTTGTTGTTGTTGTTGTCGTAGTTGGAGTTGTTGTTGTTGTCGTAGTTGGAGTTGTTGTTGTTGTCGTAGTTGGAGTTGTTGTTGTTGTTGTCGTAGTTGGAGTTGTTGGAGTTTTTGTCGTAGTTGGAGTTGTTTTTGTTGTTGTCGTAGTTGGAGTTGTTGGAGTTGGTGTTGTTGTTGTCGTAGTTGGAGTTGTTGGTGTTGTTGTCGTGGTTGACTTTGTTGTTGTCGTAGTTGGAGTTGTTGTTGTTGTTGTCGTAGTTGGAGTTGTTGTTGTTGTTGTCGTAGTTGGAGTTGTTGGTGTTGTTGTCGTGGTTGACTTTGTTGTTGTCGTAGTTGGAGTTGTTGTTGTTGTTGTCGTAGTTGGAGTTGTTGTTGTTGTTGTCGTAGTTGGATTTGTTGTTGTTGTCGTAGTTGGAGTTGTTGTTGTTGTCGTAGTTGGAGTTGTTGTTGTTGTTGTCGTAGTTGGAGTTGTTGTTGTTGTTGTCGTAGTTGGAGTTGTTGTTGTTGTCGTAGTTGGAGTTGTTGTTGTTGTCGTAGTTGGAGTTGGTGTTGTTGTCGTAGTTGGAGTTGTTGTTGTTGTCGTAGTTGGAGTTGTTGTTGTTGTTGTCGTAGTTGGAGTTGTTGTTGTCGTGGTTGGAGTTGTTGTTGTTGTTGTCGTAGTTGGAGTTGTTGTTGTTGTTGTTGTAGTTGGAGTTGTTGTTGTTGTTGTCGTAGTTGGAGTTGTTTTTGTTGTCGTAGTTGGAGTTGTTGGAGTTGGTGTTGTTGTTGTCGTAGTTGGAGTTGTTGGTGTTGTTGTCGTGGTTGACTTTGTTGTTGTCGTAGTTGGAGTTAGAAGGTGTATCATTACAGACGTTATGTAATTAGAAGGTGTATCATTACAGACGTTATGTAATTAGAAGGTGTATCATTACAGACGTTATGTAATTAGAAGGTGTATCATTACAGACGTTATGTAATTAGAAGGTGTATCATTACAGACGTTATGTAATTAGATGGTTATCATTACATACGTTATGTAATTAGATGGTTATTATTACATACGTTATGTAAATAGATTGTTATCATTACATACGTTATGTAATTAGATGGTTATCATTACAGACGTTATGTAATTACATGGTTATCATAACATACGTTATGTAATTAGATGGTTATCATTACATACGTTTTGTAAATATATTGTTATCAGTACATACGTTATGTAATTAGAGGGTTATCAATACATACGTTATGTAATTGGAGGGTGTATCATTACAGACATTATGTAATTAGAGGGTGTATCATTACAGAGGTTATGTAATTAGTTGGTGTATAACTGCAGAAGATAAGTTAAAATCCCACCGAAGACGGATGTTTCGGGCCATTGACGCAAATAAAAGGGCGACGCAACGCATTTCAATTCTCTGGACTATATACTGCTGGAAATCTAGTAGGACAATGGTCCTGCTACAAGGGGGAACCAGCGGGAGTTTGAGAATGAACGCTGAAGAAGAAGAAGATAAGTTGAAACATATAAATCGGCTAAATAACATAATAAAAAGTAACATTACGCGTTGTTGTCGTCGTAGTTGGTGTTGTTGTTGTCGTGGTTGGCGTTGTTGTTGTCGTAGTTGGTGTTGTTGTTGTCGTGGTTGGCGTTGTTGTTGTCGTAGTTGGAGTTGTTGTTGTTGTGGTAGCTGAAAAACAGAAAAAAATCCTCATTAATATGTAACCGAATGTTGCAAGTACACATTTTTATTTACAGTAAGCTTGTTCTAAATAGATGGCAAAGAATTATGTATCCAATTTGATAGGTTGTTGTTGTAGTTGCTGAAACACAGACAAACCTCATTATTAGGCAATCAAACGTTACACGCTTGGTTCTTCATTAGAAACTAGCATTACTGCAACACATGACATATAATTCTATACGTCTTATATTGCTTCAAAGAATGAACGGGAGACGAGTATTCAACTGTGAAGATGACCTACACGTCTTATAACCAAACAAAAAATGGATGTGTAAGGATTATTCAAATCTACTCGTCTTATAACGAAGCAAAGAATACTAATACAGACACATGCAATGCATGGGAAACAAGAGCTTTATTGCTCATCATTGCGGAAGATACGCATAGTTGTTGACTATGAAGAATTATTTATTGTGAAGAAAGAATATTCTATATGTGTTCCTTCAGCGCTGACTACCGTACATAGAACAGAAACCCAAGCTATCTAGTTCGAAATTGCACGGCTTCTATGTTGTTTATGTTTACAAGAAGAAATATTAGCCCTTGTAGTACAAATACGGTTGTTCTATGTTTGTGTAACTGAGAATACTTCTTCGGGATGCTCGTTGTTGTTGTATTAGTCCTTGTCTCGATCGGTCCGTTATCAGTGAATTGAGTACACAGTTTGAATGTCTTGACAAAATCGCATCTTATTTTGTGATTGTGGTTAGTCAAGTACGGAAAACCCCGTTTAATTAAGTTGCAAGGCGATTCAGTGCCACTGGTTCAGTTTCCATTAGTTTCAAGAATCTTTAATTTATCATCCTTGCTTCCTACTTGAAGTTAACTCTCCAGTTCTAGCGATGTGAAGATACAAATGTATGGAATATGTTGTATAGAACAGAAATACCGCCCCTCTAGTTCTAGCGAAGTGAAGATACAACCCGTAGTCGTAACCTTCGATAACAGTTACCATGTTGTTCCGACAGGCCGACGTTGTGCTTGAACTAGTTACGGGAATGGCGTGGGTGAGCAGAACAACAAATAAACCTGTCGCAATGGCCAGAGTTGTGCCCTGATGTCGACGTCTGTTTCAGCTGCATTAGACTCGAAATACGATCGAGTCGAATGGCTTCTGGAATAGAGGGCGAAACACTTATGTGAATGCCCCATGTACTGTGAGGCCAGTTTCTACTCAAGAACCACGAGGATACAAATGTATGGAATAGGTTGTATAGAATAGAACCACCAGCTATTCAATTCGAGCGATGTCATGATACATATACGTAGACTTAAGTATGAATAAAGATTGATAAATAGTAATGCATAATTATAAGTAATGATTGATTATAAGTAATGATTGATTGATTATGAAAGGAAATAATCACACTACGGACAGCTCCATACGTGTTCAATCTCCATTAGCTGGTGCCTGTATGATAGCGTCAATATTAATGTATACATTGATGTTAAACTTCCGGTCAAAATGGTGGATAGCAACACAAGTGTTTTGTGTCGCCTACAGGTTCACTTGAACATTGGATATATTCGTTGTTTTCATTTAGGAGATTGTGTGGTGATGTGTTGTTATTCTCTGACCAGGAGGTCCACTCATTAAGATCTTCGCCGGTGCTAACGGAGTGCGTGCATCTGAGCTGAAGTCTTCGTGAGTGTATTCGTTGTCAGACTGTTTGAAAAATGGCGGCCAATATCAAGCGGCCTAAACGAGGTGGCTCAAAAAGCAAAAAAGTGCTAGAAGAACGAGATCGAAAACAGCTAGGCTAGGAATTAAAAACGTGCGTGTGCTGTTTTGGAATGTGGCCAGTGTACACAAGCGTAGAACAGAGCTAGAAAAGATGTGTTATGATGCTGACGTTATTGCATTGCAAGAAACACAGCTAGGTGAAAGTAGTAATATCAGGATAGCCGGATTTCAATGTTTCTACAACAGGTGACATCTTGGACAGGCAATCTTAGTACGCGAGGGTTTTAGTGTATGCGAGGTTGATATGTCCAAGTGGGATAGTGACAATATCCAGTTACAGGCAGTGAGGGTCCAGAGGGTCCAGCACCCAATCATGATTGTAAATGTGTATGCCTGCAACACGAGCATTGATCTTCAGGGTTGGAAGATCCTAGGGGAGATAATGGAATAGGAAAAGCAGATCCTCTTTTGTGGTGACTTAAATGCGAAAGGTACATCATGGGGCAATAGTGCTTCGAACAAACAGGGAAGAGAACTTGAGGAGGCCCTGACAGATACGGACCTGGTGTGCTTTAACGATGGCCGAATAAGAAGGATGGCAAGCAGGGATGGTGATGATGATAGCGCTTCTGTGGCTATCTGCAAATGGGACGTGCTGGGGCACCATGCAGTGACCACCTCCCATGTGTTGTTCTCTTAAAAAATGACAAAAGTAAGCAGATAAAGCCAAAGGTAAGATCCTTTAAATATGATCGCAGAGGAGTGGATGTCGTGAGCAGAATTTGACAAGACAAACGTAAGGGGCTCAAGTCGTGGGAAATCTGGTGTGGGATAGACCCCCCTGGTGGAACGAAGAGGTTCAAAGGGCATGGAGCGAGAAACGGAAAGCAGTATCACTATGGCAAAGGGCACGGAAACGTGTTGCAGCTCAGCCCATGGAGGTCGCACAATGGAAACGGAAGAAAGATATCTTAGTCCAAACATTCAAAGATATTGCAAAGTCAGCAAAGGCGTCAAAATGGGACGAATTTTGCAAAGAGATCACACGCGAAAAGTCACTAAAATTGTTCTGGCGGTTACACAAATCCATGAATGGTGCACAAGACGCGTGACTATTGCCGATTTCCAGAGCGACGATACCGTCTGGCAGAAGGCGGACGAGACAAAAGGTGCGGCGCTGCTGGCACACTACACCGCACAAATTGGTCAGAAAAATGTGGAGGCATATCAAGAAATCAGGAAAACGCTCACAGACACGTGTAAGAACTTGAGCATGGAAAACCATATGCTAATCACAGTTGAAGAAATCAGGAAGGCACTGAAAAGTAAAAAAAATACAGCTCTAGGGCCAGATGGCATTAGATACGATGACATTAGTCGAAGAACGGATGAGGAGTTGGGAGAGTTGGCGGACATGTTCAATAATAACCTTCTAAAGGGCACAGTGAAAGAAGACTGGTTGCACAGCTATTTAGTTCCACTACCAAAACCTGGGAAGGACCACACCAGGATACATGGCTACAGAATAATAACAATGCAGAATATGATTGGCAAGCTTTTGAAAAAAATTGTGGCCCGGAAGGTATCGTGTTATCTTGAAAGAAATAAGTGTTTACCAAAATTGTTAGGAGGATATCGTCCAGGAAAGAAGACATGGCAGAATGCAGCCATATTTGCGCAGGATGTTTTTGAGGGGTTCGATTCGCGCATGGAGACATGTGCGGTCGCAATAGACCTTGAGGATGCGTACAATAGGGTGTCCTTGGATATCTTGATGCACCAGCTGTTAAATTTTGCAGTTAATCCTTTTGTCGTGCGTTGGGTTGGCGCCGCCCTGATGCACAGGGTTGTAGTTCTTAAGTGTGGTAACTGGATATCTACACCAACGGTTATTAGCCCTGGCCTGCCACAGGGATCGCCTCTATCTCCTGTACTTTTCAATGTATACACAGTACATATCGCTGGCAATCAAATCACAGGTGTTGGCAGAACGATGTCATATGCCGATGATATTCTGGTGTATTGACAGGGCAGAAATCGAGAAGAGTGCGTCGTGGAACTACAAAAGGAGCTGGACAGACTGACAAATTGGTGTCGAGATACGGGAGCAGTGGTTAATCCGTCTAAGGCATTCGTGACGTGGTTTTCCTTGAACAATCACATGGTTAAGACACCCATGCCACAAGTTTCGTTGTCCGGGAAAAGTTTAGAAAGAACTAGCACAATGAGATATCTGGGTGTGTTTTTTGACAGAAGCCTGAGTTTCAGGGAACATGTTGACCACATTATCATAAGGGCAGGCAAAGGCTTAGCAGCAATGAAGGTTATGGCTGCTGCGCAGTGTGAGCAAAGATTGTTATTTCTTTTGTTCCAGGGTTTGGTTGTGGCTGTGGTGGAATATGCACTGGCAATTCTGACTCTTAGCCAAACTCAGATCGAAAGACTGGATAGGTCCAGAATGCAGCAATGCGTATCATTCTGGGATGCACAAGAGACACATCGACAAGAACTATGCGATACCTAATTGACTGCCCAACAGCTGAGCATAGATTACAGTATTGCCGTGCACGGGCGTACCTTCAAATACATGCAGATAAGGAACACCTATTGCATTCCGAAATACAGAAAGTTAAAGGCAGCAGACTCAAGAGAGGAAGGTCGTGGATGGGACGTGCTGAGGATGTAATACAAAGCGTGTGCAGATTACAGGATGTGGCAGCAGGTGCGGAATGGATAGGTCTACCCACAGATTTTGAAAATTGTTTGAGAGTAGTAATATCACTTAGCAGGGAATACAGAGAATGGTGTCCTACAGCTGTGGATAAAGAAGTGCATGCTTTAATCAGTGAGAATACCAAAGAGGGGGATGTGATTATATACACTGATGGATCTGTAATTAGGTATGTTCGCAGTGCTTGGGCCTTTACAGCTCAGTGCGCAGGTAAAACGATCAAGGATGAAAGTGGTGCCTTTGCGGTCACTACGAGTAGTATGACCATGGAGACTATGGCGGTGACCAAGGCATTTGAGTGGCTACGCACACAGAAAGTAACGCAGGTCTGCATCTTGAGTGACTCTATGAGTATGATTAAGAAGGTACAAGTGGGTCTCGTTCGCGAACAGTGGATTGAGGCCTTGAGAAATGGGAGCTTGAAAGCGGTTACATTTATTTTCGTGCCGGGACATGTGGGCGTTCGAGGCAATGAAAGAGCGGATCAACTGGCATCGTGTGCGATTGTGGCAAAGGGCGATGGGGCAATGGATCGCGCTGACGTTTTGAACTCCTTAAGAGATATAACACGCGAGAGTGAGACTAATGTGGATGATGATTCCTTTTCAATGGCTAAGATTAAAGATCAGGGATTGAAATGCGGTGTTGCTAGAGATGAACATTTTGGAGGGCGCAGAAGAATGATGGTCAACCAGCATAGGACCGGTACTGTCAGCAGAAGTGTGATGGCGGATACACTCAAAGAGAGATCGGAGCAACTATGGATGTGTCCAGTTTGCAGTGATGATGATCCGACATCTAACTAACTAACTAACTAACTAACTAACTAACTAACTAACTAACTAACTAACTAACCAACCAACTAACTAACTAACTAACTAACTAACTAACTAACTAACTAACTAACTAACTAACTGACTGACTGACTGACTGACTGACTGACTGACTGACTGACTGACTGACTGACTGACTGACTGACTGACTGACTGACTGACTGACTAACTAACTAACTAACTAACTAACTAACTCTACAAATAGAAATCTTACGTGTTGTTGTCGTTGTCGTTGTCGTTGTTGTTGTAGGATCTGAAAAAGAAAAGGTACATACATTTTTGTTGTCAATGTGGTAAGAACATGCATATATCTATTTTATTTTGCCAAGTTTTAATTGTAATTGATAAAGAGCGTGTGTTAGCTTCTTCTTCTTTCGTTCACTAATAATGTCTACATCTGCAGTGTTATTTCTTTTATAAATTGGACAGTTTTTTCCAATTTCTTGGTCGGACACTAGAATAGAAAGTCTTCATCATAAACATCATTGAACACATCAACATCATCGACTACATCTTCATCATCAACATCATTGAACACATGAACATCATTGAACACATCAACATCATTGAACACATGAACATCATTGAACACATCAACATCATCGACTACATCTTCATCATCAACATCATTGAACACATCAACATCATCGACTACATCTTCATCATCAACATCATTGAACACATCAACATCATTGAACACATGAACATCATTGAACACATCAACATCATTGAACACATCAACATCATTGAACACATCAACATCATTGAACACATCAACATCATTGAACACATGAACATCATTGAACACATGAACATCATTGAACACATCAACATCATTGAACACATCAACATCATTGAACACATGAACATCATTGAACACATGAACATCATTGAACACATCAACATCATTGAACACATGAACATCATTGAACACATCAACATCATTGAACACATCAACATCATTGAACACATGAACATCATTGAACACATCAACATCATTGAACACATCAACATCATTGAACACATGAACATCATTGAACACATCAACATCATTGAACACATCAACATCATTGAACACATCAACATCATTGAACACATCAACATCATTGAACACATGAACATCATTGAACACATGAACATCATTGCACACACAGATGATGATCATAATAATCATCATCAATAACTTTGAACACATCATCATCAACATCTTCACCATCATTGAACACATGAGTATTATCATCATGGCACACATCACCATTTAGCACATCGCTATCATTATAAATGCTCAATCATCATTGAACGTATCATTATATCATTGCACAGATCATCATAATTGAACACATCTTCATCATCATTGCTCAATCATCATGGTTGGACATATTCATCATTCTCATTGTCATCATTCTCATTGTTATGATACTTATTCATTTGTATTTCCTTTTAAACTTTTTTCTTCTGATCTTGTTGTACTTGTCTTCTGTACCGATCTCCATTATTACACATTATTATTATCGTTATTTCAACTCTCTCTATCACACTATGTACGTATGCATGTAATATTCATTGTTCTCTTGTCTGTTCTTAATCTAAATAGGGATTTTTTTCTCGAAACGTCGCCTATTATTGTGACTTTTGTTACCGTGGTGTGTATTTTGACATTGGCAACACTACCTACCCGTATTTTTCTTTCTTATTGTTTCATAACTACTCGTTGCTGTTAGTTCCAATTTTTCACTAGTTTCATAATTACTTGATTACTGGCAGTTGTTAATGTGTTTCATAATCACTCTGCTAACAGTTCCAGTTTCCAACTAATTTCATAATTATATGATTACTGACAGTTTCCAACTAGTTTCATAATTACGTGATTACTGACAGTTCTTAATGTGTTTCATAATCACTCTGCTAACAGTTCCAGTTTCCAACTAGTTTCATAATTATGTGATTACTGACAGTTTCCAACTAGTTTCATAATTATGTGATTACTGACAGTTTCCAACTAGTTTCATAATTACGTGATTACTGACAGTTTCCAACTAGTTTCATAATTACGTGATTACTGACAGTTTCCAACTAGTTTCATAATTATGTGATTACTGACAGTTTCCAACTAGTTTCATAATTATGTGATTACTGACAGTTTCCAACTAGTTTCATAATTATGTGATTACTGACAGTTTCCAACTAGTTTCATAATTACGTGATTACTGACAGTTTCCAACTAGTTTCATAATCACTTGATTGCTGACAGTTCCAGTTCCCCACTTCTTACAACCATTATTTTGATATACTAATGTTTATTTTTAACGTAATGAAGACGTACGTCTCCATGAAATCGCATCGCTAAGAATGTAATCGATTATAAGCTTATGAATGGATAGATATCGTATAAAAACATTACATATAGAAATTAATTGTACAAATAACATAATCGATCTTGTAATAATATATAACTACTATATACAACTCATATTAATCAATACATTCAGTTGTATCTTACCGGGGTTACAGATGGTTTCCATTAATGTATCAAGGAATCCTTTTAGGCCGTCGTAGTTGGAAATACTGAAGACATATTGATCAGAAGAAGCCAACATTCGTAGGACGGTGTAGTTGATAGAACCAACACCTATAGCCAGCATTGTCAAGTTAGGTAGCGCCTTTACTTTGTTGCATTCTCTTTCAGCTGTCAGACAGAGTTTTACATAATATTAGATTTTTGCGTCTCAATATATGTTACAAACGTAAATAATATTCTGTTTTCTACTGTATTTCCCCAGGTGAATGATGTTTTTCTATTGTATTTCCCCAGGTGAATGATGTTTTTCTATTGTATTTCCCCAGGTGAATGATGTTTTTTCATTGTATTTCCCCGTGAATGATGATTTTCTTTTGTATTTCCCCAGGTGAATGATGGTTTTGTTGCATTTCCGCAGGTGAATGATGGTTTTCTATTGTATTTCCCCAGGTGAATGATGGTTTTGTTGCATTTCCGCAGGTGAATGATGGTTTTCTATTGTCTTTCTCCGTGTGATGTTTTTCTATTGTATTTCCCCAGGTGAATGATAGTTTTCTATTGTATTTCTCAAGGTGAATGATGGTTTTATATTATATTTCCCGAGGTGAATGATATATTTCTATAGTATTTTCCCAGGTGAATAATGGTTTTCTATTGTATTTCCCCAGGTGAATGATATATTTCTATTATATTTTCCCATGTGAATGATGGTTGTCTATTGTATTTCCTTAGGTGAATGATGGTTTTCTATTGTATTTCCCCAGGTGAATGATAGTTTTCTATTGTATTTCCCCAGGTGAATGATGTTTTTCCATTGTATTTCCCCGTGAATGATGATTTTCTTTTGTATTTCCCCAAGTGAATGATGGTTTTCTATTGCATTTCCCCAGTGAATGATGTTTTTCTATTGTATTTCCCCGTGAATGATGATTTTCTTTTGTATTTCCCCGTGAATGATGATTTTCTTTTGTATTTCCCCAAGTGAATGATGGTTTTTCTATTTCATTCCCCAGGTGAATGATGGTTTTCTATTGTCTTTCTTCGTGTGAATGATGTTTTTCTATTGTATTTCCCCAGGTGAATGATGGTTTTCTATTGTGTTTCCTCAGGTGAATGATGGTTTTCTATTGTATTTATCCAGGTGAATGATGGAAAAGTATGTCAACACCTACCATTAACAGTAGAGGAGTGGGAGCTTGCCGTTCGAAGATCAGATGTGGCTCCATGAGTCCATGTTGTTTTTAAAAGATTATCTACATGTTCTCTATCCATTGTTTTCTTGATCTTCTTTGGCTCTATATCCGGATATTCATGTGTTATATGATTTTATTCGGTTTTTGTTCATTCTCGTAAAGTGACAGAAATGTGTATAGGGTACTGTCTGCTGCAACATCTTGTGCAAAAATTATCCCAACGTTCTTTCTTGGCTTCTTTTACAATTTGTTTACAGTTTTCAGCGATCTTCTTCATTGTAATATCTAACTCTTTTTTTGTGTTGCTTTCCACACCATTTCATGGTGACTTGTGTCTGTCGTCTCTTATGTTGCCACTCCCTGACACTTTACTTCTGCTATATGCATGTAGAATCTATCTCTTCAGTCCATCATGGGGGGGTTGTCGTATGTTTGGCCTCACTGTATTTCTTTGCTATGCCAGTTGTCGCAGCTAGCTTAAAATGGAAATTTCGTTGAACCTATATTTAAAGGCATTTTAAATTGTTATTTTGTTATCAAGTTCATTTTCAAGTATATTCTTGTATTTCAATAATTTTTCGAATTTATTTTTAATTTCGATGTATTCTTTCGGTAGACATCATATCGTATCTGGAAATGATTGAATTTTGTTGTTGTCTTTTGTATCTTGTTATCTTGTCTCTTGTTATTTCTACAGTTCTGCCCTTTTGTGATTATTACCGCGCATGATAGGTGGTCACTATTTTTTTCATTCCTCTGGTCATGTGCCACTTTTCCATATTTTGCAGCAGAGTTTGTGGTAAATCCTGATTCCGGCCTCATCCCCTGCGTGCATCTTGTCTGTTCTTATTTTGTCTGCGTGCATCGTTGATTGGGGCGTTTCCTGTCTCTAGACTTTCTATTGCGTATCTCACTTCTTCCTTTGTAGGTTCTGGCTCTTTTTCATATTCGTTTATTGATTTGTGTTTTATTTTACTTGGGTAATTGTACATGTCACTGCTGTGTTCCTTCCATCTATGTTAGATATGTTTCCCTTCAGTTAGTATGTTTCCTTGTTTATTTTTCAGCACTTTTAATGATGGTTGAAGTTTGTTGTCTCTTAGGTGTCTTACATTTTCGAACATCATTTTACTGTTACATTGGTTTTCTGCCCTTTTATTTCGAGGCATATTTTGTTTATGTAGTTTTGCTTGCCCTGCATAATTCTTCTTTGAATATCTCTTGACAGACTTCGATAATATGTTATATTTTTGCTACTGTTTATAATTAATTTGTCTTCTTTCTTGGATAATGTTCATAGTGTCTTCTGATATATACTCGTTATCCTTTGTTCTCTTTTTGTGTGGCATGTTTTTTGCATAGTTATTGAAAATATCACTTATTTTGTTATCAAGTTCATTTTCAAGTATATTCTTGTATTTCAATAATTTTTCGAATTTATTTTTAATTTCGATGTATTCTTTCGGTATAGACATCATATCGTATCTGGAAATGATTGAATTTTGTTGTTGTCTTTTGTATCTTCGACTTGGATTTTGCAATGAATAACACATGATCAGTGTCGCAGTTTGAGTCTGGTAGTTTCTTGCATTGAAGGATGTTTGTTTTTCATCTTTGTTCTATTAGTATATAATCAATTTGATTGCTTGTCTTTCCTGACGGATTTATAGATACATGTTGAAAATTCATTATTTATAGGTAGATCTATATATAAATGAACAAAATTCATCATTTATAGGTAGATTCATAGATAAATGTATAAAATATATCATATATAGGTAGATGTATACAATTAATAATTTATAGGTATATTTATAGATAGATGCACACAAGCACATCATTGAATAATGAATGCAACGTATAATGTGTGCTTTTTGTATATAGTTTTGTATATTCGTGGTTTTTGTATATACTTAGTTTTTGTATATACTTAGTTTTTGTATATACTTAGTTTTTTTATATTCGTGGTTTTTGTATATTCGTGGTTTTTGTATATACGTGGTATTTCTATATTTTACTATGCCAATAAGCAATTATTGTGAACAAAATTTTCAATGCATTTGAAAAGAAATGTCTTTCAATTTTATTACATATTTCTTGGGAAGAATTCAAATCTACACAAAAAAGACGAGAACACACCAAACAACATGTTTCTACAACAATAAGAAAGAAATGTTGGACTTTTGAGTATAAAATCCGACATGCACCTATAGTGAATGATAAAAGACTACCACTGCAATCATTAAAATGGTGCAAGATGACAAGTGGAAAAAAGAGGCAGAGAAAGATGAACTCTTTGCATAACAACCACCAAAGAGATTATGAATGGATCTCAATAACATGCAAGAGCAACACATAGTAACATCACATCGATCATACTTAAATGTCTTACCATCGGCCACATTGTCCGGTTGACCATCTGTAATAAAGATCTTCAATTTTTGCACACCATCTCTGGCTCCATTTGCTTTTGTAAAATAGCCATTGCTTATATCAAAAGCACATGCTCCAGCGGTGTTCGTGTTTTTGTGCATTTGGGTCATATTTTTAAACATCTGTTACAAAAAGAAAGGTAAAACATAATGATTTTATACGATTCACAGTTTAATCAGCGCAGCGCAAATTAGGGAAATACATGGTAACACAATACTGGAACACTCTTTTGAAAAACAACAGATAATCGCATGGATCTACTTTCCATACCATACGTGTCTATGTGGGCAGGCAGAACGTAATACGGAAAATATCCTACAAGATAACATTACACTAAATCAGTTAAGGGAGGAACACTGGCAGACAGAGACAGATAAGAGTATTCAGGAGTTTTCAAATACAGCATAATTTATCAAGAAAACAGGACTTTCTGTGAGGGCATGTTAAACTTCCAACGAGCGAGAAGAAGAAGACATGGATCTACTGTCCTGGTCATGCATGGGCAACGAAAGAGCTGAAACATTGGGGATAAAGCTATGGTGGATGACGAAATGATGAGAAGACACTGAGATGAAATAATTACATAAGTCATGAACAACAAAATGATGACGATGACAAGGCAATGTAGATGTTCAAAGAACGATAGAGATAAGAGTGATCAAGTCGTATGGGAGAAAGTGCATCTTCACTGAAAAGACCAGAATAACCCAGAACTAACAACTGACTGGGACACTGAGTTTATATAACGTTTGGTGCACAATGCAGAATGGTAAGCAGAGATTTAATGGTAATGCACCGTATGCAGTGATGTCGGTTCTTATTCAAGCATCATCATCATCAGGTGCCATACGGCTGGCGTAGGTGATCATGGCGCCACACAGCTCTCTGTCTACTGTATTATGATGTATCAATATCGTTGTTGTTTCCCTGCCGTGCCAGGTTATCGAACTGTCTAATATTTTCTCACGTTGTCGCCCTCTGTCTCTGTTGCCTTCAGTCGTGCCTGTTGTGACTATATTCTCCAAACCAGCTTGTCTCATGAAGTGGCAAAAAATGAAGATTGTCTTTTTCTTATATTATTGATTAAGGTCCGTTTCGCATTTGACTCAATACTTCCACATTTGTTTTTCTGGCAGTCCATGGTATTCTAAGCATTCGTCTAAAGAACCACATTTTAATTGCCTCTAATTTCCAACTTTCCAGTTTCTTGTCCAAGAATCGCACCCATATGTTAGTATAGGAGTTATATAGCACTGCAGAACTCTCTTTCTCACCTCTATTGACAAGGTCGTATTACAGAATATATTTTTCATTTTTCTGAAAGTAGTTTTTGCCTGCCCTATTTTGCTTCTTATTTCTGTTGCATTTCTTCCATCTGCTGTAATCGTTGTACCTAAATATTTGAATTGGTGGACCTGTTTTAATACTATATCATTCACTTTGATCTTACAAGGTGTGGTATTTAGTTTCTTTGAAATAACCATTAATTGTGTTCTATTGGTTACTATTTATATACTTCAAGTAACTTTGACTATTGCTGTCATGCGATTCCATGTATATAAATATTGGCCTGGGGAAAACACGGGAATAATGAAGAAGTAAGGTGTGATATTTTGTTTGTTTGAAATAACCATTACTTTTGTTTTCTTGATATTTAGAAAGATGCCTTTCCTTTACATTCTGTGACTACTAAATTAATTAAATATTGAATGTCGTCCTCACTTTTTTTCAACAATCAAGCATCAAGTGAACAAAATAAAACAATCATATACTCTTCTTGAATACAAGTTAACACAGAGCCGCGATGTGTTATGATGCAGAGAGGCAGCCGCATTTGGCGACACCAACAGAAATACATTGAATGGGCGGCATATCCAAGAAAAACCTTTGAAAGCTCGAGGAATTTCAAAGACATATATCATAGTGAGAAAATCTACTCAAAGACTTGCATCATAATGAGAAAATCTACTCAAAGACGTATATCTTACTCAGAAAATGAATACGGTGATATGTATCATACTGAGAAAATCTACTGAAAGATTTGTATCATAATGAGAAAATCTACTGAAAGATGTATATTATACTGAGAAAATCTACTGAAAGATTTGTATCATACTGAGAAACTCTACTCAAAGACTTGTATCATACTGAGAAAATCTACTCAAAGATTTGTATCATAATGAGAAAATCTACTCAAAGATTTGTATCATAATGAGAAAGCTACACAAAGACTTGTATGTTACTCAGAAAATGAACACGGTGACATGCATCATACTGAGAAAAATCTACTAAAAACGTGTATCATACTGAGAACTTCTACTAAATACTTGTATCATTCTGAGAAAATCTAGTCAGACTTGTATCATACTGAGAACTTCTACTCAAAAACTTGTATCATACTAAGAAAGTCTATTCAAAGATTTTTATCATAATGAAAAAATATACTCAAAGATTTATATCGTATTAAGAAAATCTATTACATCATACTGAGAGAATCTACTCAAAGATTTGTACAAGTAAATTTACGTAGGAAGCCAGAGGACAATTTTTTAAAAATTCTTGAGACTAACGGGAATTGAACCAGCCCGTTCTACGGCACCAAATCGCCTAGCAACAATTGCACACGCGTTTTTCAGTACTTGACTAACCGCATCTCCAAAAAAAGACGGCCCTTGTATAACTAATACGGATATTATGTTATGTGTTTGTTGTTACTGAGGATATTTCAATACCTGTACGGGATGTTTGTTGTTGTTGTAATAATCCTTGTCTCGATTGGTCCGTCCGGGTGACTTTGTGTGCACGATTTGAATGGCTTGATGAAATCGCATCTTTTTTTGGAGATGCGGTTAGTCAAGTACTGAAAAACGCGTGTGCAATTGTTGCTAGGCGATTTGGTGCCGTAGAACGGGCTGGTTCAATTCCCATTAGTCTCAAGAATTTTAAAAAAATTGTCCTCTGGCTTCCTACGTAAATTTACTTGTATAAACAATTATTTGAAGCAAAATTGTATTGTCTATATATGTCATCCATGTTTACAAGAAGACCTATCGGCCCTTGTATAACTAATACGGATATTATGTTATGTGTTTGTTGTTACTGAGGATATTTCAATACCTGTACGGGATGTTTGTTGTTGTTGTAATAATCCTTGTCTCGATTGGTCCGTTCGGGTGACTTTGTGTGCACGGTTTGAATGGCTTGATGAAATCGCATCTTTTTTTGGAGATGCGGTTAGTCAAGTACTGAAAAACGCGTGTGCAATTGTTGCTAGGCGATTTGGTGCCGTAGAACGGGCTGGTTCAATTCCCATTAGTCTCAAGAATTTTAAAAAAATTGTCCTCTGGCTTCCTACGTAAATTTACTTGTATAAACAATTATTTGAAGCAAAATTGTATTGTCTATATATGTTATCCATGTTTACAAGAAGACCTATCGGCCCTTGTATAACTAATACGGATATTATGTTATGTGTTTGTTGTTACTGAGGATATTTCAATACCTGTACGGGATGTTTGTTGTTGTTGTAATAATCCTTGTCTCGATTGGTCCGTTCGGGTGACTTTGTGTGCACGGTTTGAATGGCTTGATCAAATCGCATCTTTTTTTGGAGATGCGGTTAGTCAAGTACTGAAAAACGCGTGTGCAATTGTTGCTAGGCGATTTGGTGCCGTAGAACGGGCTGGTTCAATTCCCGTTAGTCTCAAGAATTTTCAAAGATTTGTATCATATTGAGATCATCTACCCATGACTTGCATCATACGGAGAATGTCTACCTCATGCCCTGAATTATCGTATGCACATACAGTTCAATATCCTTCACTCAATAAATTAATTATAGAAAATACATGGTATACTTTAAACTAACTCTGAAATTATTGTGTAATTGTGAATGTCAGCAATAATCTAATCTAACAGCTAATCTAACAGCTAATCTAACAGCTAATCTAACAGCTAATCTAACAGCTAATCTAACAGCTAATCGTAATCAGGTCTTGATTAGGCACGTTTTTTATATTAATCTCATGTATATCCATTGGTTACTATTTATATACTTCAAGTAACCTTGACTATTTTTGTCATGCTATTCCAAGTATATAAATATTGGCCTGCGGAAAACACGGGAATGTAACGAATGAAACAAAGAAAAGTAACGGAATAAGGCCTCATTAATATAGCTAGAAGGCCTGTTAGTACTATGTGCATTGTCATGGTCTAATTGATATATATATATATATATATGTCCTGATGAATCTATCTAATAGATATTCGTCGGATCATCATCAATGCAAACTGGACACGCCCTTAGTTGCTCCGATCTCTCCCTGAGTGTATCCGCCATTGCACTTCTGCTGACAGTACCAGTCCTATGCTGGTTGATCGTCATTCTTCTGCGCCCTCCAAAATGTTCCCTTCTACTGCATTTCAAACCCTGATCTTTAATCCTAGCCATTTAAAAAGAATCATCATTCACACCAGTCTCACCCTCGCGTGTTATATTTCTTAATGAGTTCAAAAGGTCAGTTCGATCCAATGCCTCATCGCCCTGTGCCACAATCGCACATGGCGCCAGTTGATCTGCTCTTTAATTGCCACGAACACCGTCATGTCCCGGCACGAAAATAAATGTAACCATTTTAGCCTCGCCTTTCTCAAGGCCTCAATCCACTGTTTGTAAACGAGACCCACTTGTACCTTCTTAATCATACTCATAGAGTCAGTCAAGATGCAGACCTGCGTTATCTTCTGTGTGCCTACCCACTCAAATGTCCTGGTCATGGCCATAATCTCTATGGTCATGTTACACGTAGAAACAGCTAGTCAGTTCAGTCCAAATCATGGCATATGCAGAGATACCGCAGCGAACCATTTTTTAGATTATGCAGGCAGTGGTATTATCTGTGCTGGAATATGGGTTAGGTTTACTGCCATTGTCACAAACACACGTGGATAGATTGGAGAGAATTCAAAACGAGGTCATGAGAGCTGTCTTAAGATGCACAAGAGATACACCTATCGTGACCATGAGGTGTCTCCTAGATCTACCGATCATCAAATCAAGACATAAAATAGTTCAGGTTAAAGAATACTTGAAGGTCGCCAATAATGATCATCACCTCTTATACCGATCTCTAGACAATACAAAAGGAAGGTGTATCAAGAGAGGAAGGTCCCGGATAGCAGAAGCAGAAGATACCAAACTCAGAGTTTGTGAACTGGAGGAAGTGGGAAGAGGCTGTGAACTGGAGGAAGTGGGAAGAGGCTGTGAATGGGTGCCATTTGGCAAAGAGACAAAGTTATTGACAACAGTTGTGATACAGATGGGAAGAGAGTGCAGTGACTGAGCTGCCAACAGAACAGAGGGAATGATGCAAGAACTCATACTGCAGCACTCGAAGTAACACGATACAATAATTTAAACAGACGGCTCAGTAACACAAGAAACAAACAGTCGCAGTTGGAGTATCGTGACCTAAGAAAATGGAAAGAAATTAGCTGAGAAGTCAGCTCCGTACCCCACTGCAGCATCAAGTATGAGAAAGGAAATATAAGCGGTGACAGCAGTTCTCACATAGTTGGTGACGCAAGCACCAATAAACTCAGTGATTCTATCGAACTCTCAAAGTATGCTGCGCAAGTTAGAAAAGTGTATGATCAGAACTGAATGGGACACTCTTCTCAACAACGCGGAAGGTATCACATGAATATACTGTCCAGATCATGGTGGGGTCAGGGGAAACGAAAGAGCCGATTCAGGCTGTAAAGACTTGGTGAACGTCATCAAGGTAAGAAGAGACAGGATTGAATTGATTAGAGTAGTCACGGGTACCCAACAAGAAGAAGAGGATGAGGTTGAACGAGACAATGTACATATTCAGAGAATGGTAGAAATGGGAGTGACTAGAGGGGATGGGAATACGTGCTCTCTCTCCAAAAAGATATAATAACGCGTAATTCAGCTACTGACTGGGACACTGAGCTTATACACTTATAGATGGCTGACGGAACGGCAAGCAGAGCATATATAGGAATGTCTCCAATGCTTTGATGCATTGGTCCTAATCAAGAATCAAGAAAAGCCTGAACCCTCTTTCTCCACAGCTGTGGGACGCCATTCTCTGCATTCCCAGCTAAGTGATATTATTGGAACTACTCTCAAACAAATTTCGAAACGTGTGTATACCTATTCATTTCACACATGCTGCCACATATTGTAATCTGCACCTGCTTTGCTTGACATCCTCAGCACCATCCACAACTTCCCTCTCTTAAGTCTGCTACCTTTAACTTTCTGTATTTCGAAATGCAATGTGTGTTCCTTATCTTCAAGTAGTTGAAGGTACGCCCGTGCACGGCAATACTGTAATCTGTGCTCTGCTGTCGAACAGTCAAAGAGGTACTGCATAGCTCTTGTCGATGTGTCTCTTGCCAACTCAACAATTATACCTATTACTGCATTATGGATTCTATCTAATCTTTCCATATGAGTTTGGCCATCCATCCATCTATCTATCTATCTGTCTGTCCTGTCTGTCTGGATGCCTGCCTGCCTGCCTGTCAGTCTGTCTGTCTGTCGATGTGGGTCACTCTTCTCTAAAACGCACATAATTCTTACAGCTGACGGGAATTGAACGAGGTCTGTTCTAGCAGCACTGAATCGCTTTGCAAAACAAGTAAACAGGTTTTCCGTACTTGACCAACCATATCCCCCAAAAAAGATGTGGCGCGGTCAAGACTTTCAGCCTGTGTACTCAAGTCACTGAGAACAGACCAATCGAAACAAGGAATATTACAACATTAACGAACATCCCGTACAAGTATTAAAGTATCCTCAGGAACACAAACACAGAACATGAATATTCCTACACAAGGACCTAAAGGACTTATGTTAAACATAAATAACATAGAGACATAACAATAGTGCTGCTAGAACAGACCTGGTTCAATTCCCGTCCGCTGTAAGAATTATTTTCATTTATCCTCATGCTTCCTACTTGAATTTACTTGTCCAAAACGCACAGGGCATTACATGAATATACTGTCCAGGTCATGCTGGGGTCAGGGAAAACAAAAGAGCCGATGTGTTGGCTGGTAAAGCCTGTCTGTCTGTCTATACGCTATGGCCCTTGTTTGCCTTGCGGCGTCTGGGAGTGGAAGAGTGCTCTGGACTTGCTCGCTGTTTGTAAGCGTGTTCTTGTGGTTTCTTTGATTTCTGTGACCCATCTTTTACATGGTCTGCCTCTGTCTTTATAGCCGTTATGTCTACGTGTCATAGCCATTTGTGACATGCTATCTGTTGGTAGTCTGGAAGCGTGTGAAAAACCACTTGATCTGTTGTCTTTTGATGTGTTCCAATACTGGTATTGTTTTGGTTATCTGTCTAATGTTATCGTTTCTAATTCTAATCTCTCAAGGACACTCCGAGTATTCCTTGTAGACATGTCATTTCTGCTATCACTATTTTTCTGTTATTTTGTGCTGTCATTGTCCAGGTGTGTCACTAGCAACACAGTGATGGAATAATAGTATTCTTGTATAAAGCAACTTTAGTGTCTATGTTTAAAATTTTTGTTCTTGAAAATACATGTCATCTGTCCTAGGATCTGGTATGTTTTGTTACATCTATTTTGTATCTCTTTACTGTATTTTTTTCCTTCACTCAATATGTTTCCTAAGTAAGTGAACTCGAGGGAGATAGTGATATTTCTTCCACTTTCTGTGATGGTAAACAGTTTATGGTATAACAACATTGGAATAACGTCCGATGGTGAAAAACACGTAGACCATAATAGGGGATTATTAGGCATTGACCACAATTAAAAAACAAAGTATTCTAAACACGTACATTACCTGTTCAATTGACAGTGAATCAGAAAATGTGTTGAGAAACGCTAGATGCTGCATTGCTGTGCTGAACTGACATCCTCCGATTTGAACATTGTTGGGTCCAATAGTTAACTGTCTTGTGAAATTGACCAGAAAGTCCTTCTGTTTGTCATAACTACTATTGGTAATACTGTTTGACGAATCAATATTGAACACAATATCTAATTTGAGGACTTTTGAGCAATTAGCAGCTGTGGGTAAAACAAAATAATAATCAGTTACTCTTTAACTTGTGGTAGAAAACACCCGGAAATGAAGAATTATAAAATCACAACATTACCATTTGTTACATAGAACGTTACGACGATGCTGACTTTATTATCCAGAGATACGCTGTTGTGAGATACGCTGGTGTTACCAAGTGTTCAATAGAATGGACACGAATTCAAAAAGGCAAGTGCGCAAATTATGAACTTACACCAAACTTGAAAAAAATCCCGATAGAAACCAAAAGGCATATCATGAATTCAATTTACATACGAAAATTGTGTTGTCAATGACATATATGGAGACTAACGAAAGAACAAGAGCGAAAGTTTATTACATGTGAATTTAGATGTCTCAGAGAAGCAACAATCTGAGCAAGAAGAGATGTGAGAAATGAAGAGATTACACACACACACACACGCGCACACGCGCACACACGCACGCACGCACGCGCGCACACACACATAAACTATTGGTATTTGATATGTGGTCAAATGTATTGATAAACAGTCTGAAATAGTTCGGCCAATTAATGAGAATGAACCCTTATTGGGCAGCAGCGTGATGGAACAGTATGATGGAAACAAGATTTAGATTGAGTCCAAGAAGAAGGTGGATTGAAGGAGTTACCACAGTTCTGATACGCCAGTGTTACTGCACTATACATGACAAAACTTACCCTAGCCAAAAAAAAACAAAAACCAAAAAACCAATCGTATTCAATCCTGCGATATTAAAAAAGCAGAGGAGAAAGCAGAGGAAAGACAATAGATAACTAAATGTTCAAGCCTTATTCTTCACCTATCACATGATATGTCTATCTGACTGGTCTTACGTCTAAATGTTGATATGAATGTGAATCCGACTGGTTGCCTCTGTTGCTATGACACGTGAATCCGACTGGTTGCCTCTGTTGCTATGACACGTGAATCCAACTGGTTGCTTCTGCTGTTATGACATGTGAATCCGGCTGGTTGCTTCTGTTGCTATGACACGTGAATCCGGCTGGTTGCTTCTGTTGATATGACACGTGAATCCAACTGGTTGCTTCTGTTGATATAACACGTGAATCCAACTGGTTGCTTCTGTTGATATAACACGTGAATCCAACTGGTTGCTTCTGCTGTTATGACATGTGAATTCAACTGGTTGCTTCTGCTGTTATGACATGTGAATCCGGCTGGTTGCTTCTGTTGCTATGACACGTGAATCCGGCTGGTTGCTTCTGTTGCTATGACACGTGAATCCGGCTGGTTGCTTCTGTTGATATAACACGTGAATCCAACTGGTTGCTTCTGCTGTTATGACATGTGAATTCGGCTGGTTGCTTGTTATTATAATACCAGCAAGTGTCTTGGCATCTTCGCCCAGAAGATCGATATCAAGTCTTCCATATTTTAACTTAATACGTGAGAATGATTGAAAATTGTATGACAATACTACTTTTAGTGGTGCAAAGGGTACCGCACTGCTCTCGGCGGACCCAAGGTTAGTAGATAACCAAGATCCCAAATGTACCTCCTCATGGTGCACCCTGGAAAGAAATATACAACTGCTAGTGCTAATTCTGGCAAAATCATTTGGTGATCGTGTCCCTGAATGTGGAGGTAGCAGATCGTAATACTGCAATCAGATAGGCAATAACCCCGATAACTCTGCTCCAATACATGCAGCAGCACTGTCGACGCACAGTGAGGCTAATCAGTACAGCAGAAGCATTGGAGGGGCGAAGATTGCAATTGTTACAAAATGGGCAGATGTTATTAAAAATATAAATAATTGCTGCATCAGTCACCATAAGACTAATAATAGCTCAATGAGTACATTGAGGAGTTAGCCCAGCGCTTAAGGGGCAGCGGCATGTGTGAAGAGAACAGGAAAACGTTTGAATGAAACGGGAACTAAAGTGTTGTTTGCTCAGACAAGCTTCTAGTTACCGGTGATCCCAGCCCGGGCCCAACTCTACTGTCGAGTTTTCCTATACCGGAATCAAGCTCGCGGAGAGAAAAGGTTCAGTACCTGTTGGGCACATGCACAGCAGTCCAAGGTGACAAGCACTGTTCATCTCTAGTACAAACTGATAGTCCCTGATGTTACTAAATATGTGTATAGACTCGGAATTGGACGAGTAGTTGACGACGTTGGTGAACAACACTTCGGCTAAGAGGACGAACAAGTCCGGGCCCACACATGTCGTTGAGTTCTTCCCAAACGGAACCAGGTTCGAGGATGAGTAAAGGTTCAGCAGCCAATGGGCACGGGCACAACACGTCTAATTGCACGAAACAAATTCACTGACGGTGGGACACCTCGTGCAAGATAGATGTGAAGGAAAAGCAGTCTCGGAGTAGAGTCAGTACACATTCTCTGCATGGCGACAGATAGGGAGGCTGTCACAGGCTAGGGAAGCCCACCCGAAATGTCAACGCATGCCGAAATCGGATGTGCTGGGCCTAGAACCGCATAAAAGTGGCACAACGTAACTACACTCCCGTCGGAAATCACACGATGTTCCGTGCTGATTACAATGGAGCGAACGTAACAACAACAACATATTACTGACTTGAACACGATGTCAATTAGCTTTACGATAAAGTGTACAACAATATTACATTCGTACACAAAATATCCATTAGCTTTACAGTCAACGCCTATTACTATAGTGTATGTGTCAAACATAGATTCTCAAACTATAGTGTATGTGTCAAACATAGATTCTCAAACTATAGTGTATGTGTCAAACATAGATTCTCAAACTATAGTGTATGTGTCAAACATAGATTCTCAAACTATAGTGTATGTGTCAAACATAGATTCTCAAACTATAGTGTATGTGTCAAACATAGATTCTCAAACTATAGTGTATGTGTCAAACATAGATTCTCAAACTATAGTGTATGTGTCAAACATAGATTCTCAAACTATAGTGTATGTGTCAAACATAGATTCTCAAACTATAGTGTATGTGTCAAACATAGATTCTCAAACTATAGTGTATGTGTCAAACATAGATTCTCAAACTATAGTGTATGGGTCAAACATAGATTCTCAAACTATAGTGTATGGATATAAACATACATTCTCAAACTATAGTGTATATGTATAAACATAGATTCTCAAACTATAGTGTATGGGTCAAACATACATTCTCAAACTATAGTGTATGGGTCAAACATAGATTCTCAAACTATAGTGTATGTGTCAAACATAAATTCTCAAACTATAGTGTATGGGTCAAACATAGATTCTCAAACTATAGTGTATGGGTCAAACATAGATTCTCAAACTATTGTGTATGGATATAAACATAGATTCTCAAACTATAGTGTATGCGTATACAAATCATACAAATAATATACAAGACGGTTTCAACATTCAACCTTTACGTCTATTTCAAGAAAATACAAAAGAAACAGTAACAATAATCGCACTATTCTAAAACTATTATACGGCAGACTATTAACAGCAGAGACATCAGAGGTAACAATGCGGTAAGGAGACACGTATTGTCAAGAGACGCCCTATTTTAAAAAATGGGGGGGGGGGGAATGAGAACGAAATGAAACAAATATTTATGAAAACAACATGACCGACACCACAACACAGCACCGCACACATCCCAAATCTAAATAACTAAATGTTTGTCTTAATACTGATCATTCATGCATTTAGCAATTATATATGTATATATATATATTCGCTTTCTTCTATGTTGAGTCTCACGACATATTTGTGGCTAGCACGTCTAACCACTGAAGTGTGTCTGTTTAGTACTCACCGTTTGAAGTCCCACAGGACAGGAGTACCAAGAATCCGATTAACACAAAGACCTTCATGATTATTGTTTCTGAAATAAATTAAGAAAATTGAAATAATTTTTCACAGTGGTATTGCCATATTTATCAACAATGCATTCACACTTGAAGGTAATACTACATACGTATATATCAGTTATACAGGAAAGTAGAAGTGTTGGTATCTTTTTAAATTACCGCATCTGTATGATGATGGTGATGATGATGATGATGATGATGCCGTTCCTCCTTCGCAAGTGAAGATGAGCATGACATGAAAATAAATAAATATATGTGGGGAAATATTATGAAAATAACCCAAGAAATTGGTGCTTGTTTATTGTGGTTTAGGTTTGTGAGTACGTATATGCCCGAGGATTCCGACTCGTGCCAGAAAAATCTATTTCAGTGCGTGTTGGCGTGCAGACGGTTCCGAGTAAGAAAGTTTTCACATCGTTCCTTCCGTTTCTTGTCTCTGGTAGATTACGTGCAGTGTTTTTTCCTGTTCAAATTTTGTGGTGCCAGTGGTGATCTGAGTGTGCCAAGCTGAGAGATCAAGATCTGTAGTCTCCCAGAGGCTGGGACCAATACTGCAGTGTTTGAGAGAATTCTGTAAGTAATCAGTGAAGCGCTTTCTCTTCGCTTGAACGTTTACCATCGCACATCTCCCTATAGAACAATCTCTCTGGAAGGCGCTTGTCTGGCATACGGACGACGTGGCCGGTCCAGAAGAGTTGGGACCTAAAAAGGGCATGTATGCTTTGTGTACGGGAAGCTTGAATATAATCCGTGTCTGGTATTTGATCATAACAACGTACTCCCATGAGGCTTCTCAGACACCGAAGGTGAAAAGATTTGCATCTTTATAAATTACATAGGAAAGTAGCATTTGTTTGAATCTTTATAAATTGATTCACGAAGGTCATGATGTTTCTATCGACATTGACATGTTTGCTTTCCCTGGCGTATATTTTGGCCCAGAGCACTATCACATACTTTTGCTGTGTCAAAGAAGTTATACTACAAACTGTGCTCTACTACGAGTACATTTTAAAATATAATCTTCTGCACCGTTCGTTCTCAAACTCCGGAAAATTTGCAAGATGCAGTCCTAAATATGAAATACCTTGTGTCGACGTTTATAGCTTGATTTGAATAAATAACGATTTCGGTTGCCACATTCGACGTCAGGCATGGTGCAATTCAACCATGCAAAAACTTTCTAGTCGATCTCACAGACAAGTCATAGCCTTGCTGTTATTTGATATTTATTATTCGTTCCAGTGTATCTGTTTTTTCCCCCTGAATCCTGCCTACTCCTTTATTAGAACTTTATCCGACTTAGCTTTTGCTCTATTGAGAATTATATAACACACCTCTTTGTTGGAATAAGTCATCAGATTTATAATTTATTATTTACTTAACGTTCTTGCTAAAGTACAGTGCTGAATCTCGTCTGCACGGAAATTTACGTCACGTCCATGCCGTATAACTTTTCATTTAATCGTTAAACAAGTTAAGGTAAATTGCATTTTAAATCTCTGAACATTACGGAAATGTACGGATCTAAGAAAACGACATCAACTGTTGAATTTTACATGACAATATCATATGGTCAGGTAATATGTAAGAATTTCATGCAAAAATATTCATGTTATTCCAATAGCTGAGATAATAATGGGGCTCTGAAAGCAATCGTTTTGAAACGTACAAAAACTATTTACCAATAATCATTTCAACAATGAAGAATGCTACGTCGACGATTACGTTAACAAAACAATAACCAGCAGAGGCAATGAAAGCAATTTCGTGTTAATTGCATGGATTTTCAAATCTAATTTAGCTCTCTAAAGTCCCACGTGTCTCCGGAAACTGATGAGCATAAAACGGAGCACAAATAGTGACTTAAGAAACAAAACACAACAAAAATATCAGTTAAAAGTCATAAGAAAACGCAGATGGTAATACCTGGGTCATGTTTTAAGACTAGATGAAAACTGAAAAACCAACAAGTCTTATGTGGAAACCTGAGGGTAAAAGAAAACGAGGAAGGGCTAAAGCAATCATTAAAAACATAATACTTAAAGACTAGGAAATAATAGACTACAAGACCATACAGGAACTAATACTGCAGACAGCGTACTGCAACACATGGAGAATAAAAACCTTTGCCCTATGTGCCGCCTGCGGCGGAAAGGAACAAACTAACGAACCTAAGTTCATATGTAGGTAAAAGTTTCCACGATATAACCAAAATGTACATCGGTTTTAGATTGAAAGAACTTGTCTTGTAAAATAGTGGCTTTGATTTTCATATAATTAAAGTGAAATGAAGTGTTAGTGCAGACGTACTATGCTATTAGATGGCAGACAAGTAGGGAAGTGTTAGTTATTCAAATACAATACTTGCAAACATGCAGGTATAAGGACATGCAACGTCAAGGTTTAGTTACTGAAACACACAAACATATAAGATACTCGAGTAAAGGCATTAAGAAGTAAAATATCGAGTAGATATATTCAAATTGTATGTTTAGATATACTTGTGCATACATACTTAGTTATTCAATAAACGTGATCCGAAAAGTTGAAACGGTTGTCGCCCGCCGACAATGAGGGAAGTTATTGACACACTCTATGACCACAACGACTATGTTTGTATTCATGCCAGGACATGCGAGTGGGAGTTCAGGGTAATAATAGAGCTGATAAACAGGCGAGCATGACAAACACGTCGATAGGCACATAAATGAATCAATCTGATTTTGTTAATACGTTAAGAGACCCTATCCGCTCAGACTTTCAAAAGTGTGAATTGTGTTGCATGTCAAGACTGTGTGAATTGTGTTGACTGTCAAGAATGTGTGAATTGTATTGCCTGTCAAGACTGCGTGAGATTGTGTTGCCTGTCAAGACTGCGTGAGATTGTGTTGCCTGTCAAGACTGCGTGAGATTGTGGTGCCTGTCAAGACTGCGTGAGATTGTGTTGCCTGTCAAGACTGCGTGAGATTATGGTGCCTGTCAAGACGGCACGAGATTGGGTTACCTGTCAAAACTGCGTGAGATTTTTTTGCCTGTCGAGACTGTGGTGTCTGTCAAGACTGCACGAGATGATATTGCCTGTCAAGACTGCGTGAGATTGTGTTGCCTGTCAAAACTGCGTGAGATTTTTTTGCCTGTCGAGACTGTGGTGTCTGTCAAGACTACACGAGATGGTATTGCCTGTCAAGACTGCACGAGATGGTATTGCCTGTCAAGACTTCGTGAGATCGTGTTGCCTGTCAAGACTGCATGAGATCGTGTTGCCTGTCAAGACTGCGCGAGATTGGGTTGCCTGTCAAGACTGCGTGAGATTGTGTTGCATGTGAAGACTGCGTGAGATTGTGTTGACTGTCAAGACTGCGTGAGATTGTGTTGCCTGTGAAGACTGCGTGAGATTGTGTTGACTGTCAAGACTGCGTGAGAATGTGTTGCCTGTCAAGACTGCGTGAGATTGTGTTGCCTGTCAAAACTGCGTGATATTTTTTTGCCTGTCGAGACTGTGGTGTCTGTCAAGACTGCACGAGATGATATTGCCTGTCAAGACTGCGTGAGATTGTGTTGCCTGTCAAAACTGCGTGAGATTTTTTTGCCTGTCGAGACTGTGGTGTCTGTCAAGACTACACGAGATGGTATTGCCTGTCAAGACTGCACGAGATGGTATTGCCTGTCAAGACTTCGTGAGATCGTGTTGCCTGTCAAGACTGCATGAGATCGTGTTGCCTGTCAAGACTGCGCGAGATTGGGTTGCCTGTCAAGACTGCGTGAGATTGTGTTGCATGTGAAGACTGCGTGAGATTGTGTTGACTGTCAAGACTGCGTGAGATTGTGTTGCCTGTGAAGACTGCGTGAGATTGTGTTGACTGTCAAGACTGCGTGAGATTGTGTTGCCTGTCAAGACTGCGTGAGAATGTGTTGCCTGTCAAGACTGCGTGAGATTGTGTTGCCTGTCAAAACTGCGTGAGATGTTTTTGCCTGTCGAGACTGTGGTGTCTGTCAAGACTGCACGAGATGGTATTGCCTGTCAAGACTGCACGAGATGGTATTGCCTTTCAAGACTGCGTGAGATTGTGTTGCCTGTCAAGACTGCGTGAGATTGTGTTGCCTGTCAAGACTGTGTGAGATTGTGTTGCCTGTCAAGACTGTGTGAGATTGGTGTAAAGATCAAAGCTGCCTGTACGGAGAAGTATAATAGGTATACTAAAAGACAGATACGTCAGTATAAAACTGGATCTGTCAGAAGAAACACCCTGTTGAATTTATTGAGACAGGGATCAGAGAACTTAAGGTTGTCAGGTGTTCGCTGGTGATAGCCTGCAGTCATGGCTCATAACTCAACGTTTGCATATTTAGCTATGACTGGAAATAAAACGGCAACACACATGTACTCTATTCGCTTTACTGCATATCCTGTTGGAAATTAAGATATGAAAATGCACTGCATCGAGAGAGAGAATACACTGACGTTTGAGTGTGAACGTTTACATGATGATGATGTTTGTCCGTCGTAATCGACGATGACTAAAAACTCAACCATAATAATAATAACAATAGAACGTTTACATAATACTAGTTCAATGCTGAAACAAGATAAGAAACTGTTGATGTGGACTTGTGGGCTGAAAAGAACCTACAGTCATAACTCTGAAAATAATGTCGGATATTTAGAGATCGACGTTTCACAACGAAACAAAAACTAAATAATAAAATGCAAACAACAATCTTGCAAAATCCAACAACAACACATGTATACTTACTATTCCAGAGACTTGGAGTCGGTCTGAGAAGAAAACTCAGAGTAAATCAGTAGTCGTGGTAGCCTTCTTAAATACACATTTACTTCATCATCTGACGCATGGCCAGAACAAATAAATAATGAAATCAAATTAACTTGTATATTTTCTGATCTTTGTATTCTCGTCACCTTGCTTTATACCGTTGACAGATCACACTGTATACCCTTCATATCAATAAGCATCAGACCTAATTTCCTCTCAATGAATATTTTCTTGCACATTCTATAAATGTATGATTATTTTGAGCTGCCTCTATTACTTTCATCTACTCCATAATTGTTCTTTTCATCAACGGTTGATTGTTCAATACATTACCATATATTTTCCCGTTTAAAAAAAATTAGTAATTCTCTAAGTCATAGAGAGTTCTTGTTGAACCCATTTAGTGTCAAGATTGGGGAATTATTTTCCAAGTCAAACAATTCGACAACCTACGACAATTTAGTCAACCAATTATGGTAATAAAGACAACATTCAATAAACCGTACCAAATACAAAACATAATATTACCAGGGCGTGCATGGGATATGGTAGCAGACATATCTTACAGAATGCAGTCAACAAGGTAGCACAGTAGCTGTTTCAAGTAAACATAAAGATGTTGAAGAAGTCCTTTGATTATACCGTTGTGTATTTAGGTATGTTGTGTTTATTCAACATTTTTAGGTGAAGTAGTCGTTTGATTATACCGTTGACGTGTATTTGGGTATGTTGTCTTAATTCAGCATTTTTAGGTGAAGTAGTCGCTTGATAATACAATTGAAGTGTATTTGGGTATGCTGTCTTAATTCAGCATTTTTAGGTGAAGTAGTCGCTTGATAATACAATTGAAGTGTATTTGGGTATGTTGTCTTAATTCAGCATTTTTAGGTGAAGTAAGTAGCTTGATTATATCATTGAAGTGTATTTGGGTATGTTGTCTTTAGTCAATAGTTTTAGGTAAAGTAGTCGCTTGATTATACCATTGAAGTGTATTTGATATATTGTGTTAGTCCAGTATATTTTGATGACCAGAGACATATTCATTCGGCAGCAAATAAACACATTTCAGGTTGTCCAGAATCTATTATGGCACTGGTGAAGCGGCGTAACCATCGTAACTTTCAAAAACTATTTGTCAAGGAACAATTGATAGTGGAAGGAGGAAAGACAGAAGAGGAAGACAACAACAATGAATCGTCCAGACATGATGTTTCTACATCCGTCTGAATGACTGTAGATAGAATTGTTTGTTAAGCTATTTGTGCTGATGTCTAGTGTGACACAAGTCAGAGCTTGACTGCTTAATATTATTATTATTATTATTATTATTATTAATATTATTATTATTATTATTATTATTATTATTATTATTATTATCAGAGATCAGATATTACAATCATAGACAATTATTCAACCTTCAGCTGCTTCGAGAAGAAACCAGAAAAATTATACATCATTGGAAATATGCTATTTGCGGATGACTGCCCCAAATACCAACTCTAATGTTCATATACACATTATTATAGACAGATTCTTCAAAGCGTGTACCAACTTTTGATTTACAATTAATATTGATAAAACTGAAGCCATGTTACAACTAGTGTCTATCACATCTATCACGAGGCCTGCTTAAAGGTAAAGGGCGTAGCACTGAAAGTTGTGAATAGATTAACATACCTACGTAGTATTATCGCAAAGTTCCAACGTTGATAATGAAGTTTATACAAGCATCTCGAAGGTTAGAAGAATTGTTAATAATACGATTATCATTAATATGATTATTATTAATATGATTATTATTAATTTATTATTAATATGATTATTATTAATTTGCATATTATTAATATGTCATTTAAAAAATAGTTCTATTTCTGTAGCAATTCATTTAAAGGGCAGCTTCTTATCGTGATTACTGTAGTACAGACTTAATAAAAAGTCTACATATTCTTTACGACATTACATTTCGAAGCAAAAACTGATATTCAAAGACTGATATTCGTCCGTCAAAGACGTCTCATGATGTACAAGCTGGTGTTTAGTTCCAGTGTTACGGTAATACTTCCATCGCAAGCTTACTCCCAAAACAAGTGATGTACATAAGGTACGTGTAGAGTCACTAGATATAGCTAAAATGAGGGTCTCCCTGTGGAAAACCACGCTAACCGTTGTCCACGGATACGCGGTTGTGGAGGGAAACGAACAGGCGGACCAATTTATCAGTCTGGCCAAAAGATGATCTGTCTTTAGGACCAAGCAGACAAACTCGGTGCTTTTAGTGAGTCAAAAAGCTATTTATTGATGACTTGTAATCAGAGGATTTTGAGATGAATTAGCATGCATCAATATCTTGAATGCACTATTTGTAAGTGAGGATATGTGTGGCCCATAGAGAACACCTAACACATACATAAACAAGAGCGGCGAAGCAGCATAGAATAGGAACAATCAGCCGTTATATCCTGAGAGATTTACTGAAGCTGACTTCTGAGCACCTATGGACTATTCTGCTGTTCGAAGAGGATAATCAACATAACAAGAAGATGTGTTAGAGCTTGACAGTAAAGCGGGAATCTTGACAGTGGGGCTGGTAACTTGGCAGTGGAGCTAGCAACTTGGCCACGGGGCTCAACTGATGGCTATAACTATAGTGTGCTGCGTGAAGGTAGAAAGTCCAGAAAATAAACGATACCTTAACCACGACCAATCTCGAAATAAGACCTAACAGAAAACAAAACGAAGTAGAATCAGTATTCTTATATGATGTTTTTGACAATTGCTGTGCCTGTAGTTGGTCACTGATTACAAACGTTGTGTCGTCCGCATGTCGAATGCCAAAGCCGACTAATGAAATTCACAGGAATAATTTTGTTGTCGGAGAAAAGTTTAGAAAGAACAAGCACAATGAAATATCTGGGTGTGTTTTTTTGACAGAAGTCTGGGTTTCAGGGAACATGTTGACCATATTATCATAAGGGTAGGAAAAGCATTAGCAGCAATGAAGATTATTGCTGCTGCGCAGTGGGAGCAGAGGTTGTTATTTCTTTTGTACCAGGGTTTGGTAATGGCTGTGGTGGAATATGCTCTGGCAAATCTGACTCCTAGCCAAACTCAGATCGAAAGACTGGATAGAATCCAGAATGTAGCTATGCGTATCATACTTGTGTGCAAACGAGACACATCGACAAGAGCTATGCGATACCTACTTGACTGTCCAACAGTTGAGCATAGATTACAGTTTTGCCGTTCACGGGCGTACCTTCAACTACATGCAGATAAAGAACATCCGTTGCATTCCGAATTGCAGAAAGTTAAAGGCTGCAGACTCAAGAGAGGTAAGTCGTGGATGGGACGTGCTGAGGGTGTCATACAAAACGTGTGCAGTTTGCAGGATGTGGCAGCAGGTGCGGAATGGATAAGTCTACCCACAGATTTCGAAACTTGTTTGAGAGTAGTAATATCACTTAGCAGGGAATGCAGAGAATGGTGTCCCACAGCAGTGCAGACTGTGGTCAGTGAGAATACCAAAGAGGGGGATGTGACTATATACACATATGTATCTGTGATTAGACATGTTCGCAGTGCTTGGGTCTTCACAGCTCAGTGCGCAGGTAAAACGTTCAGGGAGGAGAGTGGTGCTTTTGCGGTCACTACAAGTAACATGACCATGGATACTATGGCGATGACCAGGGCATTTGAGTAGGTATGCACACAGAAGATAACGCATGTCTGCATCTTGCGTGATTCTATGAGTATAATTAGGAAGGTACAACTGGGTCTCGTTCGCGAACAGTGAATTGCAGCCTTGAGAAAGGCGAGGCTGAAAGTGGTTACATTTATTTTCGTGTCGAGACATGTGGGTGTTCGAGGCGATGAAAGAGCGAATCAACTGGCGTCATGCACGATTGCGACACAGGGCGATGTGGGAATAGATCGAGCTGACGTGTTCAACTCCTTAAGAGATATAGCACGCGAGAATGAGATTAATGTGGATGATCATTCCTTTTCAATGTACATTATTAAAGATCAGAGGTTGAAATGCGGTGTTGCTAGAAGTGAACATTTCGAAAGGCGCAGAAGAATAATGGTCAACCAGTATAGGTCCTGTACTGTCAGCAGAAGTGTAATGACGGATACACTCAGGGAGAGATCGTAGCAACTATGGATGTGTCCAGTTTGCATTGATGATGATCCTATGACTAACTAACTACCTAACTTTATTAATGTATAATATTAATACTAACAGGAATAATGGAAAATATGGCACAAAAATGCTGGATAGAATATTATGACGGTGGTATACACAGAGTTACATTAGAGTTTATGTTTAAAGTGCTGGGAATTTCCATTGCGCAGTGGTTAAGCCGTTCCCTGAGTCCGTAAGAGGTCACATGTCGTGCAATTACTTCTCTTTAAAGTTGATTTTTTAAAAGATACATTTGATTAGTTCTTAAGCTACGGAGTAACATACGGTGGAAGTCGATGCATGTGCGAACCGCTTCGTTGTGATAGACGAAATACATTTTGGGTAATTCGGATACAATGTTGTAAATCCACTACGTCTTTTTAGCATTAGTCAACGCGTGATGTGTCCACATTCTTCACTAGAGTCAACACGTGATGTGTCCACATCCTTCACTAGAGTCAACACATGATGTGTCGACATCCTTCACTAGATTCAACACGTGATGTGTCGACATCCTTCACTAGAGTCAACACATGATGTGTCGACATCCTTCACTAGATTCAACACGTGATGTGTCCACATCCTTCACTAGAGTCAACACGTGATGTGTCCACATCCTTCACTAGAGTCAACACATGATGTGTCGACATCCTTCACTAGATTCAACACGTGATGTGTCCACATCCTTCACTAGAGTCAACACATGATGTGTCGACATCCTTCACTAGATTCAACACGTGATGTGTCCACATCCTTCACTAGAGTCAACACGTGATGTGTCCACATCCTTCACTAGAGTCAACACATGATGTGTCGACATCCTTCACTAGATTCAACACGTGATGTGTCCACATCCTTCACTAGAGTCAACACATGATGTGTCGACATCCTTCACTAGATTCAACACGTGATGTGTCCACATCCTTCACTAGAGTCAACACGTGATGTGTCCACATCCTTCACTAGAGTCAACACATGATGTGTCGACATCCTTCACTAGATTCAACACGTGATGTGTCCACATCCTTCACTAGAGTCAACACATGATGTGTCCACATCCTTCACTAGAGTCAACACATGATGTGTCCACATCCTTCACTAGAGTCAACACATGATGTGTCGACATCCTTCACTAGATTCAACACGTGATGTGTCGACATCCTTCACTAGATTCAACACGTGATGTGTCCACACCCTTCATTGGAGTCACCATGTTGTTAGTCCACATCCTTCAGGAGGAGAAAGCACACAGGTAGTGCGAATTTGTTCTCTATCGAATATGGATGTTAGTCCTATTTGATTACATTAGAACTATTTACAATAAAAGAAATATGGAGGTTCTGGTGCGGTGAATCTCAACTTCTGAATCAACTGTGGTATGGCCATCCTACGCTGGGCTTTAGGAAAGGGAAGCACTTGTGAAAAATTGATAAGAACCACTGATATATGTGATGAGAGATAAATCTACCTCCAGACCTTCTTAGTTACATAGAGAAACATTAGCCAGAAAATCAGGGACGTTTCTCTGACGTAGTGGTTAAGCCGTTCTCTTTGTCATTCTTGTGGATTATTTTTCGGAGATCGTTATTGATTAACGCATGAAGTTACGGAGCTACGTGTCACTAGTGGTACTCTCTGCACGCAGTGCCACTTCACTGAGAGGGACGCAGTACATATGGGGTAACCTCAGTACCATGAAGTCGATCCTAAATGACATTTTAGTCTGTTTCTTATTTTCCCATTGATCTTGAATCACGGCTGTCATTATATCTACTAACAAAACTAATACGGATATTATGTTATATGTTTGTTGTTACTGAGGATATTTCAATACCTGTACGGGATGTTTGTTGTTGTTGTAATGTCCTTGTCTCGATCGGTCCGTTCTGGTGACTTTGTGTTCACGGTTTGAATGGCTTGATGAAATCGCATCTTTTTTTAGATGCAGTTAGTCAAGTACGGAAGAACGCGTGTTCAATAGTTGCTAGGCGATTTGGTGCCGTTGAACGGACTTGTTCAATTCCTGTTAGTCCCAAGAATTTTTAACAAAATGTGTAAAATTGTAAATAGGCTGGGTGATAAAATACATCCTTGTGTTACTCCTTTTTTATTTTAATGTATGATTAGTAGCTATTCTTGTATCTTGTTGATGAAGTGTGTTGCCAATATATTTATTTATTAAGTCTGATGTCGTTTCTATCTAAGCCTATTTCGTGGAGGCATTCAACCAAGTTTTCACGTTGTATTTTATCATATGCATTTCTGTAGCCTTTTTGCAAATGTAGATGTTTTTTTAGTGTAAATGCGATATTTTTATCTACTAGTAATCTAATATTACTTCGCCAACAGGGGCAAAGGCCGTCCAAGGCGTCGTTGGCCAAAATACATTCAAGAGTGCCTACAAATGTCACTAAAAAGGCGGGACAGCTTACTCAAGATCGAGAGAAACATCACGAGATGGACTGGTTACAGTCTGACTGATTTCACCACCATGGTAAGAGAGAGGTACAATTTCTCAGGTGCGTTGCAACAACGTTCATTGCGGATGTACTTGATGATGGAGCCATTTTCAAATTACCTTTTTTGCGGAAGTATTTCACATATCCTCAAAATCATCTCACAATCAACCAATCCAAGATTTTTCTCTCACCATCTTCTCTACCTGTAACTTGTTCTCCATCCAGGGCCACAGAAATACCATTACATTGTAGATAATATTCCACAGAGTTATCCCAATTCACGAACAAACAGCTAAAAACGTGCAGAAAGAGTAACGGCAACAGCTTCGATGAATTCATATGAAGTTAACCACGAACAATGGAGTAATCAAGAGAAAATAATAATCTGTCATTCGCACTAAAACCTCCCACATACAAGCAGTATACAAGCAATTTAACATATAAACGTTACTTTGAAAGATCAATTATTCGATTGATCAATCAAAACAAAAGTCAATAACAAATGTATATATATATATATTTGTTTGGGTTCACTGAGTTGATCTATTATACATATAATATAATATTTTGGCAACATTTGGCATTTGCTTTGTTTACCTCGTAAGACATGTCAGAAAAATGTTCAATAATTGATGTGCTTGTTTGTTTTGGTAAGGACATACATAATGTGTTCGATTATTTCTGATTCTTAATCATTCCAGAATGTGATTTGTTGTAGAAAATGTAATCATTCCAGAATGTGATTTGTTGTAGAAAATATATTCATTAATTGCGTTGAACCGTATCATGAACTATAATGAGTTATGTGCACACGAATTATGTGAAAAATATGGATGAATGTGAATAATGTGAAAAATGTGGATGGATTTGAATAATGTGAAAATGTGGACGAATGTGAATGAATGTGAATAGATTATTGTTACTCTAAGCAAAGTAGAAGTAAGTATTGTAATGTAATAAATATAATTGGTAATAATAAAATTGCATATAGGCTATAGATCTAATGAGGTTAAGTGGACTGAGCCTATTGACAGTTAGATCAGCAATCATTGATATAATGAGCGAAAAGAGAATTTGTTCATGGACCGTTGGATCAGCAATCATTGTTCTAATGATGTCAAAGGGTTGGGACCATGGACCACTTAATGAGCAATCATTGAGTTAATGAGGTCAAAGAGAATGTGTTTATGGTCTGTTGAATCCACATTCATTAATCTAATGAGGACAAAGAGAATGTGTTTATGGTCTGTTGAATCCACATTCATTAATCTAATGAGGACAAAGAGAATGAGACTATGGGTCGCCGGATGGTGCTGTTCCAGAGGTGCATGTGCTCATGCAGATTGACCCGATACCATATTCGTGTGTTTATAAGCTGGTGTTTTGTTACATATATACATGCTCCATTTAATCTGGCATTGGAGGGAGAAGCATTTTCATGACGTCATCCAGTGTTGGGCAGTCAAAAAGATGGTGGTCAACAGTTTCATATGGATGAGTGCACATCTGGCACTCTGAAGTGTGTTGTGGTTGTATTCTGTTCAGGTGATTGGTAAAACTGTACATGTTGTGTGCCCAATCAGAAGATGATACTCTAATCCTTCCTTCCCAGGAGGTTGATGCTGTATTTAGGATTGTGGCTGGTCATATATTTATAGATGTTTAACAGATCTTGAAGATGTTCTCGGCATTCAGCTATCAGCACAGTATCATCTGCATATCGTAGATTAATGATATTGTGTCCTCCTATTTAATGCCTGGCATATTCTTAATTGATCTCACGATATTCTCACTGTAAAGAGAAATTAAATCTGGTGACAATACACATCCCTGGCGGACACCTTGTTTCATTTGTGTATGCTTCTAAGTTATATTATCAACTTTCATGGCTGTTTCTTGTCGACAGCCATGAATGTGGATAATATAACTGGGAAGTATACTTCAAGTATACTGGGAAGTATTTCAAACTGTTGGTTGAAAATCAATGTATAGTACTAACCGTTGGCATATGTATGATAAACATTTCAATGTCGCTACAGGTAGAGAATATTTGTGAATTTGCAGCTGAGTCAAACAGTTCTTGGCTTTGCAAGAGATGTCTAACATGTATTCCATTCGTGTGAGTCACCGGAGAATCTTAACAGTGCTAGCTGGGTGTCTGGGCAACCAATACATGTACCTGAAGTTTGGAGTTGGTGACGCCGAAATGTTCCTAGCAGTGCTAGATTAGTGTCTGGGCAAACAATACATGTACCTGAAAGTTTGTATATGCGACTAAGGAGGTTATGGGATGGAGTTGGCTTAACTATCCCATATAGGGTCAGTGACCCAAAGCCACTCTGAAGTCGGATGTGTCAGGCCGAAAGGCGCAGATATCGCAGCAATGCTTTAAACCATGACACAACGCATTCCGTTGTCCAGACTACATCCTTCTAATCTGCAGGAGTTTGAGAACGAACGAAGAAGAAGAAGAAGATCATTAGATAGCCTATCCTGAACATGATGTAGCAGTCATCACACCCTTTAGAAACTTCTTTCGATCGTGACTCTTCCTGCTTCTGATACTGTCATGTTCAGGTGGTTTATGATGTCTTGAGTCCATCTTCTTCTTGGTCTGCTTCTTGTTTGTCTCCCTGGCATAATTTCCTTCATTATGGTCTTTTCTAGGTTGTCATGGCGTGTGATATGACAATATATTGTCGTTTTCTGGAAAGAATCATGCTGTTCAGCCAGGTTTCTTTTACAATCATTTCTATCAGAGTTGCTACATTGGTGATGTTTTTGGTCCATGATATTTTAAGGATTTTTATGTAACATTTCGTTTAAAATGTTGCAATTTTATTTTAATAAATAATTAATATTAATTTTTGATATGACATATAGATTAACTAACCCTAAAATAAGCCGGTAGTTACGCGTTCCAAACAAGAACCGATGAATTATTGTCAACCTATTATAACAATTAAGAGTAACTTAACGTAACTAGATTCATTGCGAGACTAACGGATACAGCTGACACCACACCTTGTGCAGAATTATTAGACTAATATGACGTAATAATGTCAAAATAATGTCGTAATAAACTTAATGTACTTCATGTTGTGTTCTGTGATTTGTATTACAACTTTCGTTACTGCATGGTTTCCTGTGAAGGAGTGCAGGGAACCATTCTATGGGATGTTATTTCTATGTAAGGGAAAATGAAGAGGATTTTAATATTTTCTTTGCGTAGAGGATTAACTAAATTTTACTCGAATTTCCCCATATGTACTCCGTCGCTATAAACGAAGAGGAACACTGCTTATCGAGAATTTCACACATAATACGTAACTTCTTACCTAGAATCCAACTCATAATACGTAACTTCTTACCTATAATCCAACTCATAGTACGTACCTTCTTACCTAGAATCCAACTCATAGTACGTAACTTCTTACCTAGAATCCAACTCATAGTACGTAACTCCTTATCGAGAATCCAACTCATAGTACGTAACTCATTACCGAGAATCCCACTCATAGTACGTAACTCATTACCGAGAACCCTACTCATAGTACGTAATTCTTTACCGAGAATCCCACCCATAGTAGGTAACTCTTTACAGTCAAGAACTATTTCGCAGAGATCTTCAAACACAATACACTTTGTTTGTTTGTTTTTCGTTCGCTCCTTTGTAACCATCACGGATATCCGTGCGATTTCCGCCGGGATCGTGATTACGTTGTGCCACCGTTATGCGCCTTGTAGGCCTAGTGCATCCGATTTCGGCATGCCTTGACAATTCGGGTGGGCTACCCTTAACCTGTGACAGCCTCTATATCTGTCTCCAGGCACGCGTAGTGGCGACTCTTCGCCCAGACGATTTTTGCTCTCGACTCACTCGTACGAGGTGTTCCACTGTCTATGAACTTGCCTCGTGTAATTGGGCGTGCTGTGCCTGTGCCCATTGGGTACTGAAACGTTTCTCATTCGTGAGCCTGGTTCCTTAAGGGGAAGAATTCAACAGAGGAGTTGGACTCTGGCTCTTTCACCCTCTTAGCCGAGGTGTCATTCACTGACATAGGTTACCCCTTGTCCAAGTTCGTGTCTCACACCACGCGTTTGAGAGCAAGGCGTTCTCGAGCTGAGCGTCCTTGTCCCAATAGCGCCTGGGCCCATCAGGTACTGAACCCTTTCTCTCTTCAAGTGTATTTCCGGTGTAGGAAAACCTGACAGTAGAGTTGGGCCAGGGCTAAATCGTTGTCCCTTTTGTACCTGAGCCCATCGGGTACGGAACCCTTTCTCTCTGCAAGTGTATTTCCGGTATAGGAAACCTTGACAGTAGAGTTGGGCCAGGACTATCATCGTTGTCCCTTTCTTGCCTAAGCCCGTCAGATACAGAACCCTTACTCTTCGCGAGCATATTTCCGGTTTAGGAAGGCTCGACATTAGAGTTGGATTAGGTCTTCTTGCTTTACCAAACGCCAATGAATGGGTCTGGGTCTCTGCCTGTAAGGAACACAGGTAACTAGATGCTCGTCTCGAGCTGACGGAGCTTGTAGTTCCCCTTTCCTAGGGACTTTTCACTTTCTATTTGCAGTTCCCGCTGCCCTCTAGCGCTGTTCTGCCCTTTTATTGTTTCATTGTACTCGGTATGAAATCTTTTTGTCTCTCGCCATGCATCTACCTTTACGTGCATTTTACATTGGCCGCCCTTCCAATGTTCGGACTGGACTGACTAGCTTCACTGTATGTCGACAGTCTCGCTATATGTGGTGATGCTGGTGGTGTCGGAGATATTGTCTGTCTCTTGTGCAGTCAAATCTCTTTCCATCTGCTACCTCCACATTCTTCGGACACGATCCCCAAATGGTTTGGCCAGAATCAGCTCGAGCTGCTGTATTTCTGTTTCCAGGGTGCACCGCGTGGAGGTACATTTGGAATCTTGGTTATCTGCTAACCCTGGGTCCGCCTAGAGCAATGCGTTCCCTTTGTACCCCACAATACACTTTGAAAGCAAGAACGTTCCGAGGCTGATTCCAATCTACGACCCCTAGAGCACAAGGAGAAAATCAGCTACCAAATACGCTACGGGGATCTCCGAAAGTTAGTTATATAGTATATAATATACTAAGTTGGATAGTTATTATTTAGTTAACTGATTAGTTATTAAAGTTAGTTGAATTGTAAACGTTGCACTATTACAGTCTTAGCCTATATGTTAGTAATTCTAAAGATTCACGTCATCGTGAACTCTCCAAACGAAACTTAGTAAAGTGTAACTAGGGAGGTAAAATGCGTCATGAGAAAATACGCATCATTGGGACCGTTGGGGAATCAACGAATGAAATTGCGAGTTTGAGAAAGTTGGAATATTAGAAGATATTGTCATTCATTCTTCTCATGGATTAGGTTCGAGATAGAAGTAGTTAGAGACAGCCGTCCCCGTGGCAATGAACTTAGACGTTAGAAGTAGTTAGAAATTTTTCAAATTAATGATAGAGTATGCAGAATGGATAACGATACCACCAAAAAGGTAAATTAATTAGATTAACAGAGAAGAGAATATGTGAATAAAGAATCAGAACATACAACAAAGTCATCTTCGGAAAGCGACACAAATTTAACAGAGAAGAAATTATAAGTAGAACACAAGAACCTAAGACACACAAAAAATCATAGAAAAGCCACAACGAAATTGATAGGGAAGAAAACATATATAAGAAACAGAACTACGACCAAGTCATCATTGAAAAAACGACAACTAAATTAATTGAGAAGAAAACACGGTTAGAACCTAGAAATTTAAGATAAAGCTATCAACGAGAAGTCTCAACCAAAATATTTAGAATTAGAAAGATATTTTCAAAACTTTTGTGACGAGGAAGAAATCGATTGAATTTGTCTACGAAGATCAACTGTCGTCTGGACTGTTGCATGCTGGTAGGACCGGCAGATTTAAGAAAGAAGTTGTTTTTTTAACACATGCACTTGGACAGACCCTTGTGAGGACAAATACAGATTCACAGTCGATTATTGCCGACGAGTCAAGGTTATTCTGAATTAATCGTATTTCTGAATGTTTGAAGTCTCCACCAACCAGGCTGTGGAAAGGAAAGAACGACCCCAGGAGGATCTTCACGACAAGATACGATACATTTTTGCTATTATTATGTTGTTACTGTGCTGTTTATTGTGTAGGTGTAATAGTACAGTGTGTAATCACTGGTGTAGGATTGAAATTGTACATTTTTTCCAAAAGTAATGATAACTTGTGATAGGTCTCACAAGTCTCAACCAGATAATAAATAGATAGATATTAAAACTATTATTATTGGTTTACAAACTCCCCAACAGATTTTAGTCGTGGAAGCTTTAGTTAATATGGTAGTTAAAGGACATTAAAATAGATGTTTAGATTGAACTGGGCTTATTGAAAATAATTTAACAGTTGAACTCACTTTTCAGAGAAAAGATAGTTTTGATTTAAAGATTGTCGGTAATTGTTAGAATCAACTTTTGATCAAATATATTGGATCTCAGTATCTCAGCTGAATAATCAAATTCAGCATCACTGAGCACTGAATAAATTGTTGGTAATTTATTACATGATAACATAATATAACTATCTTTGAAAACACTGATAAGAGGCTACTTTTATGCCCAAAATAAAACTGAATGTTATAAAATACAACTATCCTGTTTTTGATGATTAAATAATTAATATAGTGAGTCTAATGATGAATGGAATGAAAGCAGACTTTTGAACTTTATATACTATTTTTGATGAAAGTTACTTGTTGAGATAAAGTCAACAGCCTCATACGGTAACAATTTGGTTAGTTAGCAATTTGATTCGTTAGTCTTTTTGTTGATTGGTTAGTGAGTTGCTTAGTTAGTTAGCGAGTTGACTGGATAGTTGGTTAACTCATTAGTGAGTTAGTTGGTAATTTGGTTGATTAGTTAGTGACTTGGTTGGATAGTTGGTTGGTTTGTTAGGTAGTGAGTTAGTTTTACTTAGTTAGCAAGTTAGTTACTTAATGACTTGGTTGGATAATTGATTGGTTAGCTAGTTAGTTACTTAATGACTTGGTTGGATAATTGATTGGTTAGCTAGTTAGATACTGAATTGGTGTTACTTATTTAGTTATATATAAATAATCATAATGATGTCCGAGGATATCCGACCAAATGGAAAGTGCCGCAGTAACCAAACAAATAATTGGCATATCCTGAATAAAGTAAAAAAGGTTACTATGAATACCTAACTATCATATGTAAAACAAAAATAAATAACAATTAAACAAGGAATGAGGACAATTATCCAAGTATCGGTTTCAATGGGACCTTTTTCAAGAAACAAATAATGGTCAAGAAAACACAACTATAACAATATTAAAAACCAAACTGACTGGGACATTGTTTTACTTACACACACACACACAAAAATGCTCAGTAACGATGTACAAACGCATGTCTTATATATTTTACAAACACATGCGTTCAAAATGTGAGCTAAAATTAGCGATATATTGATAAATATAAATGGGCATGACTCGAAGGACAATTGCAAGTGGAAATAAAATAAAAGATAATATATAAGGGATAAAATGGCAACCCAGCGTAAAATATTAAAAACGCAGAAATAGAAAAAGAAGTCAACAATGAGCTATGCCAAAACGCGGGGCCAGGTGCGGAAGGGAGATAAAAGGGAAAAGGATAGAGAAAGAAATTCACCGATGTCGATGTCTATCTAGACGTTAATTCTTTCATGTATTATGTTGAGAAACTAACCCACAACAAGGCTGTTTCAGAACACCATATTAAAGAGAAAGCTAGTGTTTTCGATCACATTACGAGACACGACGGTATGAAGAGTGTGTTACTGGAGGGGATAATGGAAGACAACAGAAGCTAAGACCACCAAAGATACCGTTGGACAAAAGGCGTCCAATCATGCCCTGCGTATGCCACTAAAAAAGGCGGGACAACTTGATCAAGACCACGGAGAAGTCAAGAGATCCATAGAGAAGACTACGTTCTGGATAGTATATGTCTCAGGATGATGATGAATATTTTGAGCAGTATTTTATGTATATTACTCAACAAGGTAATGCCACAATTCGATGCCTTGAGCTTCGTAAAGGATTGTATAAACAATTTAGATCTTTGAGTATGTGGCCTGTTTCGTTTTTGTCCTGGAATAGTTCTATGACTAGTAATATGAATACGCAAATGTATACACAAATACAACAAGGTGTACGCCAGGGATGTGTATTGTCACCAGATTTATTTTCTCTTCACAGCGATAATATCTTGAGATCAATTAGGAATATGGCAGGCATTAAAATAGGAGAACACAATATCAATAATCTACGATATGCAGATGATACTGTGTTGATAGCAGAAAGTCAAGAACATCTCCAAGATCTGTTAAACAGGACAGTGATAGATAGTGAAAAAAACGTCTTAGTTTTAGTAAAAAATACAGAGACAATGATAATATAATGAAATAGTACCCTACCAAATAGTAAAATAGTATTAAATGAGAAAAACTTAAAGCATGTGAATAGTTTCAAATATTAAGGAATATTAATAACTTCAGATGGTAAATGCAAGACCGAATTTATAAGCAGAATAGGACAAGACAAAGCAGCATTCTATAAAATGAAAAATGTCCTATGCAACAAGTCCATATCGATGGATACTAGAAAACGTGTCCTCAAATGCTACTCTATGGAAGTGAAGCATGAACATTAAATAAGACATCACAAAAATCATTGGAGGTAGCCGAAATGCGGTTTATTCGAAGAATGGTACGCATTTTTTGACAAGCAAAGATTACTAATGAAGAATGTCTTAGAAGGATGGATGTGAAAAGATGCATTATTGATAATATAAGTAAAAGACAGTCAATATTTATTGGGCACATAATGAAACAAATTAGACATTGAGAATATAGTGACAACAGGAAAGATAGAAGGGAAAAGATCAAGGGGAAGACCTAGAGAAAAGATATTGGACAGTTTGACTAAATGGCTTCGATTGACGACACTTTGACGACAATTGATGACATATATGAGAGATCGAAGTTCATGGAGAAATATGATCGCCATCGCCATTCGGCACGGCACTAGATCAAAGTGAGTTCTATGACAGTTTCCAAATCAAATTCATTTAGAGTTTTCATTATAACTGCAGTTTTGTTAGTAGATGCTTTTCCATATTTCATTACTATATTGCTTTTCCTTCTTTTTAGTTTAGTATTATTCTACCGTAATTATTGGTATTGTTTTTTCTGTTTATTTCGTTAGTCATTATACAGTTCTGTCACATATTCTTCCCATCTTGTCAGTATTTCTGCATTATCAAATATCATTTTCCCACTGTTATTTTAATGCAGCCACCCCATTTATTATCCGGGCGTAAAAAGAAGTAAATAACCAAATGGTCGGAGGGTGTCCGACAAAGTGGAGGAATAAATTGAGTAATTATTTGTGTGTTTCAGGACTCTTATATATTTCCCGTATGTTTTGTTGTTGTTGTATGTCAACATGTGATTATTTTATAATCTGGTCCATCAATTGTACATTAGAATGCCCTATTGTTATTGTTCAATCATTTCCATATTTAGACTTTGATTTCCTCGATGTTATTGCAGTTGTCTCTTGATAGGTGCCCACATATGTAGAGTTATTTGTATATGCATTATGTTTTACATGGTTCTATGTATCCATACAATTACTTTGGGCCACAAATTTGTATGTGTAACCTAGCATGTGTTATAGCATTATATTTATGTGAACGAACGTTAATATTAATATATGTATATGTTTCTATGTCTGCGCATGTTCATGGTATTGCTTTTATTTATGTGAGAAAGTGTTTATGTGTATGCATGTTTATATTTATGTATATGTATATATATGAGCGCTTGTTTATGTTAATGCACGTATCTCCATTCTGTGTCAATATGTATGCCTATTCTAGTGTAAGCCCTTTTCTATGTATGGATACATGTGGGTATCCTTCACACATCTATGTGTCCATTTTGTTATATATTTATTTCTTTACTCTTGGTGTGTGTATACATTTCTATATTTTTGTATATGTATGTGTGGATGTATATATATATGTTTATGTCTATATTTGGTTCCATATTCATTACATGCGTTTTCAAATGTATCTTTCCTTTCCCTAAAAACACCCACCCCACCCCCACACAGCCTCGTCAATACTCATCAATCATCATCATGTGCCATGCTGGTTGGAGTAGGTGATCATGGCTCTCCACAGCTCTCTGTCCACAGTATTGTGTATCAGAATCGTTGTTGTTTCCCTGCCTTGCTAGGTCGCCAAACTAATATTTTCTCACGTTGTCGCCCTCTGTCTCTTTTGCCTTCAGTCTTACCTGCTGTGACTATGTTCTCCAAACCTGACTGTCTCATGAAGTGACAAAAAAAAAAGAAGTTTGTCTTTTTCTTATATTATTGATTTAGGTTAGTTTATCTTTTTATTATTTCAACACCTCTAACCACATCTCTATTGCCTCTCATTCTCTTTACTGGATGCGTTTCCACAACTTTTACCGGGTCACGTTTCTGCGTTATTGAAACATGGCTTGATCAAATTCAGTCATCTATTTTGTGTAGTATTGTTTAGTTTATAAGTTATTAGTCTCTTGAAAAAGGTCACATTTGGACCGACACGTTGAGAATTGTCCTGTGTAGTTTTAATGTATGTTTTGTATTTACTTTTTTATATATTTTTATTCATAGGTGCGATAAGTTTTTCTAGTAACCAGTTTAATTTATTTTGCTTTACCGTAAAGCAAAAGATAGTCCACGAAAACGGTGAATACATCAAGATAACCTTGAACAAACATGGACTGAATGCACCCATGGCGACACATCTGGCATTGGAACAACAGCTTAAGCTTCCCCCCCTCCCTACGCATAGCGGCAAGTGTGAACCATCATTGACCTGGGGATAGGTAATAGTAGTCCCCATTTACATGACTGTTCAATTTTGTGAACTGCCTTACTCCATAGTACATTTATTAATTATTTTGTTTAAGCTATATTCTCTCTATGTCTTTGCATTTAGTTTAGAACTGCTGTTCTTTTGTTATATTGCGCATGTTATGTATATTTTTGACTAGGAATGACTATTTTAGGGAGTTTTCTCTTTCTTTCTGACATTGTACCATGTATTTCTTCTGCTATCCATGTTTGTTTTTAGCTTTTCTAGGCACAGTGATAACTAGAGCTCAAGATAAAGATTTCTAAGCTTCATAATGGGCGTCATGCTCAGTCCACACGCTAAACTTTATGTGCTACCCATTCTTCTGCGCTCAACAATATCACCACCACCAACAACAAAAATCACAACAACATAAATATATGTGTAATATAACACAATATAGATATTTCTAGTTCAATTTATTTCATATTGTCAGTAGCTATTTCAGAACTACACACATTTTTTTATTTATCTTAGTGTGGGATTTTTTTTGGGTTTGTTTTTGTTTATTTTCACGCCACACTGTCCAAATATGTGAAGCCTGTTAGTCTGTCTAAAATGGTGAAGCCTGTCAGTCTGTCTAAAGATGTGAAGTCTGTTAGTCTATCCAAATATGTGAAGCCTGTTAGTCTGTCTAAAATGGTGAAGTCTGTTATCTGTCCAAATTTGTGAAGTCTGTTTCATTGCAAGTCGTGTAATCAGAATAAGCCTTTGATTGCTCCACCTAGTGTTAGGCCTAATTTAATACCCAATGAGAGAACTGAAACAAGAAAAAAATTCAGAGTTAAATAGAGAATTTGTAGGTGTCGTATGAATGAACGTATGGTAGGGTATGTGCTCATGTGAATCATAATGATGATGGGGATGGAGATGATCATGAAGATGTTGATAAAGTTGATGAAGATATTGATGAAGTTGATGAAGATGTTGATGAAGATGTTGATGATGAAGTTGATGAAGATGATGATGGAGCTGATGATGATGATGATGATGATGAAGGTGATGATGATGAAGCTGATGATGATGAAGGTGATGATGGAGCTGATGATGATGGAGCTGATGATGATGGTGAAGCTAATGATGATGGTGGAGATGATGATGATGGAGCTGATGATGATGAAGCTGATGATGATGGAGCTGATGATGATGAAGGTGATGATGAAGATGTTGATGTTGATGAAAATGTTGATGAAGTTGATGAAGATGTTGATGAAGTTGATGAAGATGATGATTGGAATGAAGATGATGGAGATGAAGATGATGATGAAGCAATCTCTTTATATGTGCACATATTTCCCTTGATAACCCACAACTTTTCTCATAAAAAACAGCAGGTTATTATCACAAAAGACCTGGAGTTGTATAAGATTAGCTGTTTCAAAAGTATTGTAGTGTTGTGGGAGGGTGGGGGAAGAGATTTATGGAGCCATGATTTGTCTCCGAAGAAGGGAGGCATACAAATGAGGACGTTTCCCAGGAACATGGTATCTATGTTATGAGCATAGCATACACGTATGGGGACACCACCCAAATCAACATTTTTATCTCAGATCTGCAGACCCACCTGCAATGATAATATACCAAACATATCCCCACCATCTAGGAGTCTGTAAAAAGATAGAGGTAAAATGTCCCCTGGTGTATAACTCTTCATTATCCACGGGAATCATGTGACAAGACAAAATTAATCATACCTAAATCTGTTGTGATTGTATCATTGGCTGATAATAAGAACAGAATAATTATATGATCTGTTGTAAGTGTATCATTGGCTGATAATAAGAACATAATAATTATATGATCTGTTGTGTTTGTATCATTGACTGATAATAGGAAGAGAATAGGTATATGATCTGTTGTGATTGTATCATTGGCTGATAATAGGAACAGAATAATTATATGATCCCACCAATGTTCACACCATCACTAGAGTCGAACTGACACAGCGTCGGATAACTGGGACATATGCTTTATTACAATGTAACAACAAGCAACATTGAGTGGGAAATAGGCAAGACGATGAATAGAAAACATCATCATAAGGAAGATAGCAACGGAGCTGAGGCTACACTGGGGATATATGATGGCGGGAAGCAATGTGCGTCCTAATCACCTGATTTGGAACATAATAACGATGATAGTAATATAAACATAATTATCTTACAACTATTGCACAGTAGATCTGAAATTTGTCCAACGATGCCTCCTAGAGCACTGTAACCTGCTGTGACATGTACACTTAATTGTGTTGATGATGCGAACTGATCTAGTTCATATTTATTGGATTGTCCAACTCCGATTGCAGCAGTGGTAAATCCCTTCAATTGTAAAAGCTTTATAGCTTGAATGGCTGAGGAATAGAACATTAGAAGCAATAAAGTCTATGGAATAGAACATTGGCTGCAATAAAGGCTAATAATAGAACATTAGCAGCAACAAAGACTGAGAAAAAGAACATTAGCAGCAATAAAGACTGAGGAAAAGAACATTAGCAGCAATAGAGGTTTAGAATAGGACATTAGAAGCAATAGAGGTTTAGAATAGGACATTAAAAGAAATAGAGGTTTAGAATAGGACATTAGAAGCAATAGACTGAGGAATAGTAGGCCCTGAATTATTAGCAATAGAAGTTGCGAAATAGAACATTAGCAGCAATAAAGGATGAGAATTGAATTTTAGTAGCAATAAAGGCTGAGGAAAAGAATATTAACAGCAATAATGTTTAAGAAATGGAACATCAATAACAGTAAAAGCTGCGGTAATAGAATATTAACAGCAATAAACGCGAAGGAATAAAACATTAGCAACAATAGATGTTGAGGAATAGAATATTAGCAGCAATACAAGCTGAGCAATAGAATATTAACAGCAGTTAGTGCTGATGAATAGAACATTGGCAGCAGTAAGAACTAAGGAAAAGAACATTGGCAGCAATAAGAACCGAGAAACAGAACAGTGTCAGTAATAAGGGTTGAGAAATAGAACATTAACAACAATAAAACTGCGTTAATAGAATATTAGCTTGCAATAAGTTTTGAGGAATACAATTTTAGCAGCAATAGTAGACGAAGCATATAACATTAGCAGCAATAAAGGTTCAACATGAACAGCAATAAAAGTTGCGGAATAGAATATTAGCGGCAAAAAGTGCTGAGGGATAGAACAGCAGCATTACGCGCTGAGCAATAGAACATTTACTAAAGTCACTATTCGCATACTCACACATGTTGTAATTCCTTTATAAATTATTGCCCACGGATAAAAAAGACACTTTTTTACCCTGAAACTATTAGAAAGATATGGACAAAAATGTAAATTATAATAATAAGGTGCTAATTCCGTCAGAGTTGTAGGGCTGCAACACTGGACACATCGGTACAAAAAAGCTCTCCAAACATCCATATTCTGACGTTATTCCTACTCCTAACGTCAGCGCGATCCATTGTCCCATCGCCCTGTGGCACAATCGCGCATGATGCCAGTTGATCCGCTCTTTCATTGCCTTGAACATGTCCCGGCACGCAAATAAATATAACCACCTTCAGCTTCGCCTTTCTCAGGCCTCAATCCACTGTTCGCGAACGAGACTCACTTGTACGTTCTTAATCATACTCATAGAGTCACTCAAGATTATCATGCATGAGACTAATATGGATGATGATTCCTTTTCATTGGCTAGGATTAAAGATCAGGGATTGAAATGCGGTGTTGCTAGAAGTTAATATTTTTTTTTGGGGGGGGGCAGAAGAATGATGGTCAACCAGCATAGGACCGGTACTGTCAGCAGAAGTGTAATGGCGGATACACTCAAAGAGAGATCGGAGCAACTATGGACGTATTCAGTTTGCAGTGATGATGATCCGACGACTAACTAACATTGAGGAATGGAGGTGCATGTGTATATATAGAAAAGCCACACAAACCTAGAGATACGATCAGAATACCAATAAGGAAATTCTGCAATAATTATGATGCAGAAATCCAGGCAATTAGGGCGGCAACTGAAAAACCGCTCAACTCCAACCTGGGCCCACAGCCCGTGGTATTCCTAACAGATGAAAGGTCAGTGCTGCAAGCTCTCCAGTCTGTAAAACTAAAAGACTTACACACTTAATGAATTGTCTTGCCAGTATAGGGTAGCTATGCAGTGGATACCATCTCACTATGGAATACTAGAAAATGAAAAAGTAGACCAGTTGGTTAAGTAAGGTGCTGCCGAAGACAAAACAGATGTACCAATCACATACCATCAGAAAAAACAAATGATCAAGTCAATAAGAAAATCACATACACCAACACAAGATGGCTCTCACATTATGAATAGATCAGAATAAGTTGTAATTCTACGCCTCAGAACGGGACAAAACAGGCCCTCCAGTCACATGAACACACAATTCAAAATTGACAACACGGCCATGTTTACATGTGGACATGCATCACAGAGTGCCAAACATATACTTCAAGAGTTTTTTAAGTATGAAACGTTGAAGCAGACATATTGACCAGAGGAAAGAACACTGGAATCAAAGCTCTGTGGGCCACTGTATGAACTACAAAAGACAGTGAGTTTTATTCAGGAGACAGAGTGACAGATATAGACATTTTTCGAGTGTACGAAAGAAGAAGAGAAAAAATATATTTTCTGCGATATCTGCGCCTTTCAGCCTGACACTTCCGATGTTAGCATGCATATGAGAATGTCTGAGGGGCTATGATGCTAGCATATAATCGTGAATGAAGATGCATGTTCGTAATAGCATTCCCTGTTATAATATTCTCGAAAAAAGGAAACATTGATTATAATAAAATGAGGAGTATCAAATACCACCTACTTAGTTGTAGACTCGCAGACGGTCCACTAGTTAATATTAAAGCCAATTTCACAGAAACTTTTCTGGCACCATTGCATGGGCAATCTAGATTATTATCAATAATACTTTTTAAAGCCAGATGTATGTTTCTGTCGCCATTAATATAGGATGCGATCTTTAATCTCTGAAAAGAAACATTTTTTGAAATGTAAATAAATTATATGTATACATCATTGTATCTCATCCAACTAGTTCAGGAGATTCCAAACTGTTCCTACTGTCATCCCTATTTCACATTTTTCAAATACCTTGCATCACTTTCAGACGAAAATTAACCCAATTATCAACTATTTAACTTTGCGTGATTCACATAAAACAGTTTTTAAAACAATATGAATCATTGCATGTCCTGTTCTGAGGCAATTTATAAAATCAAATCATTTCTTTACTTAACAATACACGTTTAAAATGAAATCAAATTAATGCGATAATTGTTCTTCTTTCGCTTATTTGAAATGTGCTTACATTTGAAGGTTTATCTCTTCTATAAACCTGATTTATGCTTGCTTGAAATGTGCTTACATTTGAATGTTTCTTCTAGAAACCTGATTTATGCTTGCTTGAAATGTGCTTACATTTGAATGTTTATATCTTCTATAAACCTGATTTTTTCTTGCTTCAAATGTGCTTAAATTTGAAGGTTTATCATTCTATAAACTTGAATTTATTCTTGTATTATTTCCAGAAGGCCGTATGATTCTTGTTCCCTTGTTCTTTTTCTAAACCTTTTTTTTCCGTCAACATTTCATATTTTCTGCATTTTTCAAGGATATGATCTACTTTCTGAGGTGCATTTCCACATGGCTGTGTATCTGCAGGCTGAGGTGCATGTCCACATTAATAATAATAAATAAACTCATAACCCGTCAGGGTCTTAGGGATGTCACATTGAAACAGTTTGTGCAAAGACTACATATCTCTGTTCTCTACCATCCTAATGAGTTTAAAAACTTCACATCCTGTCCAGCCCTTGATATTATCCAGCCATGTCGTCTTCTTCTTCCATGTCTTCTTCCAACTTTTATCATACCTTGAAGAATATCTTTTTTCGTCAAAGAATGTCCAATCTCGTGTCCATTCCACCGGAATTTATGTTTCACGATTGTTAACTGGATCTTGCTCACAATGCAGTTAAAACGCCAGCATTGTCGTGTTACATTCTTGAACCTGTGTATACATGTGGCTGAGATGTCGGCTGTGTTCTGTTTTGAAACCTAGAATGGTAACATATCCACCCTGTTTATAATTTAGTCCAACTGCATGGCAAAGAATACAAATCTGCATAGCGCGGGACTACCTACAAATCACCGCTGATAAAGAACATCATCTACACCCTGAAATTCTCAAAGTGAAAGTCAGTCCAACTTAAGAAAGGAAAGTCGTGGATGGGGCGCGCAGAGGATATTATACAGAGTGTGTGCAGATTGGAGCATGTGCTACCTGGTGCGGAACAGAGTCGTGCGCCATTAGATTGTCCGACAGCCTTCAAAGTAATAATAACACTCGGTAAAGAATGTAGGGAATGGTATCCGACAGTGGTGGAGTCGGAGGTACTAGCTCTAATCGATGAAAATTTCAGGGAATGTGATATGATTGTATATACAGACGGGTCGGTTGAGATACACATCAGAAGTACCTGGGCCTTCACGGCTCAAAGGTGGGGGGAAACCATCAGAGAGGAAAGTGGTGCATTCACTTAGACGACATGTAGCATGACAATGGAGATTTTGGCAGTAACCAAACCTTTGCAGTGAGTCTGTTCACAGACTATCTGCCAGCATGCCTGCATACTCAGTGACTCGATGAGCATGATTGTGAAAGTTCAGGCGGGGTACATTCGGGAACAGTGGCTGGATGCAGTGAAGAATTCCTGTATTTTTAAAGTGACTTTCATTTTTGTGCCGGGACATGCGAGAGTCCTGGGTAATGAGAGAGCAGATAGGTTGGCCGCACACGCTGCTACTACGGCTGTTGGTAGAGCGATGGATCGAGAAGACATTTTGAACGCCCTACAAGAAAATGCACGAGCAAATGACTGCATAAGTGACAATGACTTTTGTTCCATGACTAGAATAAAGGAATTTAGTTTGAAATGTGGTGACGCTAGAGCGGTTTCGTGAGCAAGAAAGAATTATGGTCAATCAACTGCGTGCTGGGACTTACACTCAAGGAGAGATCTGAGCACCTATGGACTTGTCCGGAGTGCAGTGACGATGATCCATCGACTAACTAACTAACTAACTAACTAACTGACTGACTGACTAACTAACTAACTAACTAACTAACTAACTAACTAACTAACTAACTAACTAACTAACTAACTAACTAACTAACTAACTAACTAACTAACTAACTAACTAACTAACTAACTAACTAACTGACTAACTAACTAACTGACTGACTAACTAACTAACTAACTAACTATAATTTATTAACCCGCGTGTGTTTGTCTCTGCTTTGTAATTGCTTAAATTATCTCTTTTATATGGTAGGTTTTTCGTGCATCTGGTTGATGATCACCAGCTATTATTTGAAATAATTCTGACAGTACAAGAAGAACTAACACCCGATGAACTAGCCAACTATACAAGATATATTCTTGTTTCTACAGCACAAAATTTTATACCAAGAAAAATTACCAACCAAAAAGGCTACATCTCAGATGAAACTCTCTTATTGAAGAAGAAAACAAATAAAAACAATGGATTACACCGAAAACCACAGCAAATACAAAATAATCACCAAGAAAATAAGGAAGAATGCAAGATAAGACAATAACTAATATATACGGGGGACCTGCAGCAAGATAGGACAATAACAAATATATACGGGGGACCTGCAGCAAGATAAGACAATAACAAATATATACGGGGGACCTGCAGCAAGATAGGACAATAACAAATATATACGGGGGACCTGTAGCAAGATAGTACAATAACAAATATATACGGGGGACCTGCAGCAAGATAGGACAATAACAAATATATACGGGGGACCTGCAGCAAGATAGTACAATAACAAATATATACGGGGGACCTGTAGCAAGATAGTACAATAACAAATATATACGGGGGACCTGTAGCAAGATAGTACAATAACAAATATATACGGGGGACCTGCAGCAAGATAGGACAATAACAAATATATATGGGGGACCTGCAGCAAGATAGGACAATAACAAATATATACGGGGGACCTGTAGCAAGATAGTACAATAACAAATATATACGGGGGACCTGCAGCAAGATAGGACAATAACAAATATATATGGGGGACCTGCAGCAAGATAGGACAATAACAAATATATATGGGGGACCTGCATCAAGATAGGACAATAACAAATATATACGGGGGACCTGCATCAAGATAGGACAATAACAAATATATACGGGGGACCTGCATCAAGATAGGACAATAACAAATATATACGGGGGACCTGCATCAAGATAGGACAATAACAAATATATATGGGGGACCTGCAGCAAGATAGGACAATAACAAATATATACGGGGGACCTGCATCAAGATAGGACAATAACAAATATATATGGGGGACCTGCAGCAAGATAGGACAATAACAAATATATACGGGGGACCTGCATCAAGATAGGACAATAACAAATATATACGGGGGACCTGCATCAAGATAGGACAATAACAAATATATACGGGGGACCTGCATCAAGATAGGACAATAACAAATATATATGGGGGACCTGCAGCAAGATAGGACAATAACAAATATATACGGGGGACCTGCAGCAAGATGGAGAAGATGAACAAACAAGGAAGAAGTGATAGTATGTTCAAAGGGGTCAGAACTCCCAACAAGCGATTTCAAGGCAGTACTAAACATCATTTAAGACAAACATGGTAACAAATTGACAGAAAACAAAGATTTCATCTTGGAAAGGGAAAGAATACTGTAAGGAAATGTATGAGGAAAACCACAGAAACACGGACAACAACACCCAAAATAGTTGTGAAATAGAACCAGAAACCACTTTAGATGAAGTCAGATGGGCCATTGAAAACCTGAAGAGAGGGAAATCTCCAGGGTGTGATAATATAACTGCTGAAATTATCCAGGCAGAAGGAGAAACCACCATCAGCATATATCACACAATCTGCACCAAGATCTGGAAAAGTGAAGTTTGGTCCAAGGAATGGACACAATCAGTCTACGTACTGCTACTGAAGAAGGGAAATCTAACATTATGCACCAACTACAGAAACATTGTACTGATCAGTCAAGCCAGAAAAATACTACTTGATATCATTATGAAAAGACTACAACATAAGATGGAAGAAGAGTTGAATGAAGTGCAGGTAGGTTTCAGACAGGGCAGAGGCACCAGCGACCATATTTTCAATACATTTGGAATATCATGAAGGACATGGGTTTCCTGCTACACCTAATCCGCCTCATAAAAACATTATACCAAGACCAGGAAGCAGCCGTGAGAGTAAATAATGAGACATCTGATTGGTTAAGTATAGAAAAAGGAGTCAGACAAGGATGTGTCCTTCAACCATATCTCGTCAACATTTATGCAGAGAATACAATGAGGAATGTAAGAAATGACCAACAGAGAAATACAATTTGACTCACTCAACATCCGAGGTCACGAGATACCAGAACTAAGATATGCCAATGATGCAAAATCATTGGCACACAGTCAAGCAGGTTTCGAACACCCCATAAACTCCATTAAAGAACATAGTGAAAAACAAAACCTTTTTCTGAATGGAAACAAGACCAAGATTATGAAGAGCGAAAAAAACCACTAACATGTTCTCAATCAGTATCAACAATAGCGAATTAGAAAGAGTCACCAGTTTTGAATACTTTATTTCTCTTATCAATAGTAACAGTTATTGCTGTGAAGAAGTCAGGAGGTGGTTGGCTATCGCGTCAAAGAAACTAATACAAATGAAAGTCAAATGGCTTAGCGGCAGCGATACAACTAACATTCAAAGGAGCTAGCATAATCCCAGTGGCAATCTATGGGTGTGAATCATGGACAATCACCAACAAAATAAAAAATTAAAAAGCAAAATTTGAAACAAATGTTACAGAAAAATCCTCAGAATACGATGGGCCAAAAAGATCACCAAAGTAGCCATTTTTAGAATTTTAATATTAAAGAAAACTGGATAAATAGCATGGTTCTACCCAGGAAACTAGAAATATTTTGGGAATATAAAAGCCTAGAGACAGCCTAGAGAAGACAATAATGGAGAGAATGATGCTAGGGAGACGAACAAGAGGCATACCAAGAAGAAGATGGAAGTAAGACATCAGAGACCTCCTTAACATGACCAGCAACAGAAGCAGGAAGACTGACTCAGGATCGACAGACGTTTCGAAAGGCTATGATGGCTGGTACATCCTGTTTAGGATCTGCTACCTAATAATGATGATGATAATGAATATAGTTCCATCAATCTTTAGGTTGAAATTGGGCATGCACAAGGAAAGAAACTGTATTTTCGTCAGTACGAGTGTTCCATAAAAAAAATTGTCAAATGAACAATGGTTACAACAACAATAATTTGTATTTGAAACAAGTCATTATTTCTTGTGCTTTTCTGAAATACGGCGACACATTGCGTTTTCATTCTCTGCTCTACTCCCTTCTGGAAATCAAGTAGGTCAATCGTCCTGTTATGAAATCAAGTAGGTCCATCGTCATGTTATGAAATCAAGTAGGTCCATCGTCATGTTATGAAATCAAGTAGGTCCATCGTCCTGTTATGAAATCAAGTAGGTCCATCGTCATGTTATGAAATCAAGTAGGTCAATCGTCCTGTTATGAAATCAAGTAGGTCCATCGTCATGTTATGAAATCAAGTAGGTCCATCGCCATGTTATGAAATCAAGTAGGTCCATCGTCCTGTTATGAAATAAAGTAGGTCCATCGTCATGTTATGAAATCAAGTAGGTCCATCGTCATGTTATGAAATCAAGTAGGTCCATCGTCATGTTATGAAATCAAGTAGGTCCATCGTCCTGTTATGAAATCAAGTAGGTCCATCGTCATGTTATGAAATCAAGTAGGTCAATCGTCCTGTTATGAAATAAAGTAGGTCCATCGTCATGTTATGAAATCAAGTAGGACCATCGTCCTGTTATGAAATCAAGTAGGACCGTTGTCCTGTTATAAAAGAAATCCAGAGGGAGTTTGAGAATGAATACTTCAGAAGAAGAAGGATCTCATACAATTTTTCAATGAATCTTATTGCTCCCAATACCTTTTGTGCAGACATCTTCCACTTTACATTCTATCTTCTTGTTGTTTATTCCATCCGCTGTTTTATGTATGAATTTCCATCCTTATGTTACTGCTGTTGTCTTTCTTTCATCCCTTTTCTCTTTTCCATCCTTATTTTACTGTTGTTGTCTTCCTCTCATTTCTATCATTTTGTCATGTCGATCTACCTGTGGCATGTGGACCCTCAATCCTTCATCGCGTATCTAATCCTCTTCTTCCTACCGCCATCACACTATATGATTGTCTCTATGTAAAGTCTTTCAGCTTTTGTTTGTACTGATAAAGTCTGTTCAGTCGAAACGTCATCTGTCGCTGTGTCTCATTGTTAGTATGTTCTGTTTATAAATATTTGTAACATGTTTAACTATTTCCGTTCATTTTAAGATTTGTCATGTGCTACACTAGCTCTCACACTTCCCGTATCGGGTTTTATTTCCCAACACCGGAATTTTAAACCATTGCTTACAAATTAAATATACATTACCTGGGTTATAAAATCCTTACTGTCGGTCAAAGGACAGATTATTTTCGCTTTAGAACCGAAAAATATGACAGAAACTTTTACTTTACTTTGTCCTAGGTTATAAGACTCCAGAAGTCGTAAAACAAACCAGATATGTAACTGGAATTCAGCCGATGATACACCTAATGATGCATCGACTAGGATGAAGAGATCCACAGCTACGCCGGCCGAGCATAGTTTTACTGAAACACAAGGGAAGTATGTTAAGGTAGATACGAAAATTAAAGTAAGACGCTATCATTGTAGTTTTATTTGATTTGTTTGTCATAAACCCCAGAAACTACGAGCGACTTCCTCTTACTTCCTGATCGTGGCTATCGACAGTACTACAGGCTTTCCAACTAAAACGTAACCATGACCTAGTGCGCGAATTTCCGTGCAATCTATTGGCTGACCCTTGGCTATTTTTGGCATTCGACTCCAAGTTATCTCAATAGCAAAAACATAACGAACGGGGTACTAATTAATTCTGTAAGACGGACTTTGCTGTCCATATCCACGTTCCTGAATGGTTTCTCAGAGCTTTCTTTCATATCTAGAAGACTTTAACTGCAACGTCTATTGAAACATTCGTCTACTTGGATGAGTCTTATGTTACAAGACGAATTGAGCTTAGGTCACACAATGTGCATATTTTCTCAGACAAGACGAATTATTCCCCGCGTAGGAGAATACCCTCAATGTCGCCTCTGCCGCTAGGTCTCAGATCCACTTTATTCTGTATGAGCAGTGTTGAACAATGGCGACAGTAGAATTGGACTTGGATTGTTACGTTTTCTTAGAAGAGATTAATGTTAGTTTTTGACAGAAAAAGAATTAGACTTGGATTGGTACGTTTTCTTAGAAGAGATTAATGTTAGTTTTTGACAGAAAAAGAATTAGACTTGGATTGGTACGTTTTCTTAGAAGAGATTAATGTTGATTTGTGGCAGAGAAAGAATTAGACTTTGATTGGTACGTTTTTTTAAAAGAGATTAATATTGGTTTGTGACAGAAAAAGAATTAGACTTGGATTGGTACGTTTTCTTAGAAGAGATTAATGTTGGTTTTTGGCAGAGAAAGAACATTAATTCATATTGTATGTTTGTTTGTGTAGTTTCGGTATCCAGGAATTGTGATCAATACTGCAATGTATCTTTTGTGATTTGGTGATGTTTCTACAGGACCTTTTCTTAATACCCAGAAGTGTCCCAACTGTTAGATGTATGTAATTCTTTCAGAAGTAGCCTCCTACTCGTAGGGTAACATATATAATTGTATTGATGAAGTGCTGTGTGGTTCCATAAGAGTCAATCCTCACAGTATAAGCATGTTATCTAATCATCATAATTAAGTGCCGTCTCCGCAACGAAGGTTGGCTGCAACAGACTTCCAACATCTCCTGTCTTTTGTTTTTGGAGGTGCACTCTGCTAGACTATAACATGTACGTTTTCAGATGTTTTAATTTCTGATTCTGTCTCATTAAAGTAATTTCTGTTGCAACACGATTTCTCTTGTCTTTTGTTGATAGTCTCCACTTTTGACATTTCTGACATAGTGACAGCATGATATTCGTTTTATATAGTGCTGTATTGGTATTCATGTTTTCAATGATAAGTCCCAACAGTAAGAGATATACATTACCTGGTGGTAGAACAGCCGTTGCTGAAACGAAATAAGAGAAAAATATATTATTATGACAGGCTAAATATTATAGAGAAAAGTTAATAGCAATAGTAACTACATTCTTGAGAAACTCTGTTATATATTAGTGAAATTAAAAATATAATAAGCGTTATATCGAGAAATATAAATTATAATTGTTACAATTGACGTTATATCGAGATATAACTATTACTATTGCATAATAGGAGTTATATCCAGACACAACAATTTCAATTGTAATATGCGTTATATCGAGAGACAACTATTACAATTGCATGAATGGGACACGTTCTGCTCTTTTCAAGCGTATCATCATCATCAGGTGCTATGCCAGCTGGCGTATGCGGTCATAGCTCTCCACAGCTCTCTGCGCACAGAATTATGTATCGAGGTCGTTGTCGTTTCCTTGCCGTGCCAGGTTGTCAAACTGTCTAATATTTTCTCACGTTGTCGCCCTCTGTCTCTGTTACCTTCAATTTTCCCTGTTGTTACTATGTTCTCCAAACCTGCCTGTCTCATGAAGTGGCCAAAAAAAGAAAATTGCCTTTTTCTTTTATTGGTGATTAAGGTCTGTTTCGCATTTGACTCATTCATCACCTCTACATTAGTTTTTCTGGTAGTTGTAATATTCTCAGCATTCTTCTGTAGAACCACATCTCTGTTGCCTCTAATTTCCCACTTTCCAGTTTGTTTATTGTCCAATGCTCACACCCATATGTTAGTATAGGGGTTATATAGCACTGCAGACCTCTCTTTCTCACCTCTAATGATAAGGTCATATTACACAGTATATTTTTCATTTTTCTGAAATTTGTTATAGCCTGTCTTATTCTGCTACTTATTTCTGTTGAACTTCTTCTATCTGCTGTAATCAGTGTACCTGAATATTTGATAGAATATAATACTAATAAAACTTACTAAAAATAACTAGTAGTTCGTAAAAAAAAGGCGGGTGGAGGGAAGAAAGAATATTTGGAGATATTACCCTTGCTTTTCCATGGTCACTGAAAGAGTTTCAGCGCCAATCAAACGTCGCTCCAGCGATCTATTACTATGTGAACAATGAGAGAATACGGATAAAGGCTGCCATATGCGCTCAGGCTTATCTGATAACGCAACAAGAAACAAACACACACGGTGATTCTATCATACTTTTAACGTTGACACAAAGACTCATGTTTCCATTTGGATTCATGTACAGACAATATACGAAGTTTGTCACTTTAAATTCCCTTCTTTGTCAGGGACCCGAAAGGGACGCACAGAAAAGGAACAATTTTCATGTATGTCGACAGAGACGAATAAGGAGGTTATTCCGTCGAATTGGCTGCTTAATAGAGGGTTAAAGTCACACAGATGCCATATTGAAGTACGGCTGCGTCAGGCAGAAAGGTGCAGCCCTTGCAGCAATGCTGTAAACTATGCCAGAACTTATTACGTTCAGCAGACTACATCCTGCTAATCTACAGGAGTTTGAGAACAAATGCTGAAGGAAATCACTTTAAATGTTAGGGTCATAGTGAATAGTGGTCAAGTGAGAAACATGGCGAACATATACGACAGCTTTAGGCTACTGACAATTCAACTAATATTAAGTAGTAAAGTGTTGTGATTTCAGGGATTTTGTGAATTTTTCCATATTTCATAGATTTTGTGAATTTTTCGATATTTCATGGATTTTGTGAATTTTTCCCTATTTCAGGGATTTTGTGGTTTTTTTTCCAAATGTATTGAATACTTCTTGTGTCACGTCCAGGGCCGGATTTAGATTTGATAGTGCCCTAAGCTATTTTAGATATAACGCCCCAAGATATTTGAGATATGGGGCCCTTTAACGATTAAGAATATATAGATAGTGAAATAAAAAATTTGTTTAAATTTGGGGAAAAAGTAGACCTAAGCTATAGCTTTAGCCTATAGGTAAATCCTGCACTGGTCAAGTCAGGGACATTTTACAAGTTTTTGTTTATGTGTGTACACGTGGACTGTTAGAAATGTTTACAACAGTATGTGTATCCGTTACACTTAGTATCAGAATTCGGCGTTGGTGCGTGTGTTATTCTGACGTTTTGTGAAGTATGTTTTCTCTGTGCCTCTGAGAGTTGTTGCGTCTCGGCAATCCAAGTGCTGTTGCTGTTGCCCCATACTAGGCGTTTCTGAGCGACAGACTCGATGTGGTTTCCATATTGAAGATTTCTAGAGCAACTTTGAGAGAGTCAGTGAAACGTATCTTGACCCGCTAGTTGTTTTCCTTAAGGATCTCACCATACATAAGCAAGGTTTTTTTGTGTGCATTTGTCAGATATACGTACAACATGTACAGCAGCTCATCTCAATATATATATTCGTGCATACATATATCAAGTGACATATTCTTTCCAGAACATTGTCTTCTGTTGCATACTCTGAACGCCTCTCTGTTCCGGGCAAGCAGGCCTGCATTAGCCAGAGACATATGCATACATACTTCGATGTCGCTGCTCCATCGTCTTCTTTGTCTTCCTCTTCTTCTCTTGCTTGGCACTCTGCCCTCTAGAATCAGTCTTTCGAAAACATCATGTCGCTTTAAGTGCCCAAAATACTGTATCTTCCTTCTTACGATGGTATTTAGAAGCCAGCCTTTATTTGGTTTCAGTAATGTCAAAACTTCACTGTTCTTCTTTTTCTCTGTCCATGATATTTGTAGGATCTTTCTGTAACACTTCATTACGAATGAATTTATTCTTTAAGATATTGTCTTGTTTAAAGTCCAAGTCTCGCATCCATATGTTGCCACTGGGAAAACACATGATCTTAAAAGGGTTATGCATACATACGTTTGCGCGCGCGCACAAACACACGCTTGCATATATAATGATGCACTATATTTTCATATATATATTCTATTATGATACATTATATAATATGCTATATTTGCATATATATATATAAAACATTCTATATTATATACTTATATTAATTACATATTTTCAATATATTTATTATAAAAAAACTGAACTTGACACACTTCGTCTTACCGTTGTTGCACAGGATTGTTGACACTTTACTAGCAACACTATCCAGAACAGAATAATCGTTAACTGACAGAACTAAATCGTCTGATGATGCAATAGCACGTAAGCCTTGTTTAAGTGTCGCCGTTCCACCGACTCCCAACGCGATGCGGGTAATACGTCTTTGATTTAACAATGCAACCGCTACATTAACTGTGGAATAAACCATTTGATAATGTCAATACTTTCAGGACCACAAATTGTAAAATTTCAACAGCAGATACACAATTCAATCCGTACCTGATCAATACTAGACCAATACTAGAGATGTGATGAGTAGTTTACCAGAATCCACTTGAAACTCCTGCCGATATGAAGACAATCTTCCTGTTTCCTGGAGTGTCATGATCTTGTAATACTTTATATTTAACACCCATCATCTTCGTGACGTAACTCTTTGTTCTTATCCTGGCATCACCACCTTCAGGGAATTTTTTTTTCGAGGCTGTTCGTGTCGTATGCCTAAAGTATACAATTTTCTAGGGCGAATCTTGTTTACCTGTTTTAATCTATTTCACTGTCAATTCTCTCAAAATGTCCCCATTGTGTGATCTTTTTTCGCCCATTATAGTTTTATGAATCTTCTTGTAACATTTCATATACTGCAACTTTGTTTCTTAAATAAAGTTATTGCTGATTATGCAAGATGCACATCCATATATTGTATCTGGAAATGTGCAGGCTCTAACGAAAGTTATTTGTGTTATTTTGTTGCAACTAAGAGATATGTTCTTTTTTTAAATATCAATATAATTTATTGAATGCTTCCAAGAAATAGGTTTAGATGGAGGAGGCAATAGTCTCAACAGAATTATATATTGAGAGCAAACTGCATCAATAAGATACTAAAGTAGTTTTTAACCTTACACTAAGTATAAATAGAAGTTAGACAAGGATGCATTTTATCACACAGTCTCCGAGATCTATTTATATATTTATCAGAGTTTGGTGTCGTTTACAGAATGCTTTCCTCACTGCCAGTCTGCAGGCCTCTCGATTCTGTGCAAACGTCTCAGCTTCTCCCAATGCCATGTCCAGCACATGGTTTTCAATATTATGCATCTATCACTGTTTTGGTCTGCATCTTGTTCTCTTTCCTGGAAATTTTGCATCCACGATTAATCTTTCTAAACTACTGTGTCTTTTGATTATCCAAAATATGTTAGCTTGAGTACTTTTGATAGTTTTGATAGGTTCAAGATGAATGTGTAAATATAACTGAAACTATTATAGATGTATGTCCGATTTCCGTTAGCAGAACGTAGAAGCTGCAAAATAATACACCAAATAGAAAAATTAAACAGAACAAATTGACTAAATAATAACATGCAAAAAAAAATGATTATAATGATTACAAGCAAAGATGAATAAACTAAAAATTGAGTTGCATATAACCATACTTCAACAAGTAGACCAGCACTGGCATCTTGGACAAATAATTACAAATTATGGTAGATGTGAAACATCAACTAAACTGTGCATAGGAATGGCTACCAATGCCTAGTAGGAACACTACTTAGCTCAAATAAAAAATGGAAATTGTAAAATCTACTCTACACTAATGAATGGCTCAGAAACAATGAACAAACAGCTACAAGACACGATGTCTTTGAGATCTGGATATACTGAAGAATAAGGAGAACTTCATGGAAAGAGAAAAATTAGAAAAACATATTCAAAACTGCATATAAAAAAACGATTAAAAGTTTAAATATCAAACACAAATTATTTAGTTCAAGACGCAAAACCTTGCTGAAGACCTAACTTCCTTGCTGAAGACCTTTTTTCCTTGCTGAAGACATTACTTGAAGGTAGAATCTGGAAGCAGTGAGCAAGAGGTAGGAAGACATACAAGTGGCCAGGAACCACCATGAGATGTACGACCAACCGTCTAACAGACTGTACCACCAAAACATGATACTTAAGATGGGGTTCTGCTGAAGGCAAAATTTGATGTGGAGACGGCACTTCATCAGACGATGAACAGGCCCGACACATACGACGTTGTCATAACTCTGGGTTACTTTTTGCTTGTTTTGTGTACAGATAACATCACCCTGGAAAATGTCATAGTAGCTTCTTATTATATGTTACTGGTCACATTATTTATATTACATGCTTCCGTTTCATCATCATAAAGTGCCGTCTCCGCAACGAAGGTTAGCTGCAACAGACCGTCAACATCCCCTGTCTCTTGTCTTGGTGGTGCACTCTGCAAGACTGTAACATGTCCGTCTTGTTATGTTACTCTCCCACTTGTATCTCTGCCTACCTCTTGCTCGCCTCCCTTTGACTTTACCCTCAAGTAAGGTATTCAATAAAGTGTCATGTCTTTTAATGTGTCCAAAATATTTTATTTGATTGATCTTTATTTCTCTTAGTAATTCTTTCTTCATATTAAGTGTCTTTAGCACCTCTTTATTTGTTTTCTTCTCTTTCCATGATGTTCTCCCTATTCTTCTATATACCCACATCTCAAAGACATCAAATCTGTCTTCTATATAATTATTTGTTTAGTGTCCATGTTTGTGAACCATACATTAATTTAGTATAGATGTAGCAATTTATAATTCTCATTTTTAACTTGTTTATAATTTATTTAGAAGTTACTATTGTGATGTTACTGAGTCTGTTTAGTGACGCCCAACACATAATCAAAGAACTAAGACACTATGTTTCATGAAATATATCATTGCTATTACAAAGATGAAATTATTTTATGAATGAATCAAAAGTGGAACATAGTGACATTGTTACACCTATCACGTACCGTTCAGTTGATCAGTAGCAAGTCCGTCAGTTATTACAATAAGGGTTTTGCTGCACGCATCTCGGCCACCATTCTCAGGGCCAAACAAATTAAGATCAATAACAGCTTTAAGAACACTTCCGGTATTGGTCACAGAATTCATATAAAGTACATTCTGGAATGCCTGAAAAGCGAAGTATATTTCTATGTTGTGAATTAAAATATATTAATATTTACATACAATTTTGTAACTGATAAATGAAGTACATAGATGAGAGAATGACAAGTCAAATATATAGATGAGAGAATGACAAGTCAAATATATAGATTAGAGAATGACAAGTCAAGTACATAGATGTGAGAATGACAAGTCAAGTACATAGATGTGAGAATGACAAGTCAAGTACATAGATGAGAGAATGATGAAGTATATAGATCAGAGAATGATGAAGTAAATAGACGAGAAAATGATGAAGTATATAGATGAGAGAATGATGAAGTATATAGATGAGAGAATTATGAAGTACATAGATGAGAGAATGATGAAGTACATAGATGAGAGAATGATGAAGTACATAGATGAGAGAATGACACGTCAAATATATAGATGTGAGAATGACAAGTCAAGTACATAGATGAAAGAAAGATGAAGTACATAGATGAGAGAATGATGAAGTACATAGATGAGAGAATGATGAAGTACATAGATGAGAGAATGATGAAGTACATAGATGAGAGAATGATGAAGTACATAGATGAGAGAATGATGAAGTACATAGATGAGAGAATGATGAAGTACATAGATGAGAGAATGATGAAGTACATATATGAGAGAATGATGAAGTACATAGATGAGAGAATGACAAGTCAAGTACATAGATGAGAGAATGATGAAGTACATAGATGAGAGAATGATGAAGTACATAGATGAGAGAATGACACGTCAAATATATAGATGAGAGAATGATGAAGTAAATAGATGAGAGAATGATGAAGTATATAGATGAGAGAATGATGAAGTACATAGATGAGAGAACGATGAAGTACATAGATCAGAGAATGATGAAGTACATATATGAGAGAATGATGAAGTACATAGATGAGAGAATGATGAAGTACATAGATGAGAGAATGATGAAGTACATAGATCAGAGAATGATGAAGTACATAGATGAGAGAATGACACGTCACATATATAGATGAGAGAATGATGAAGTACATAGATCAGAGAATGATGAAGTACATAGATGAGAGAATGACACGTCACATATATAGATGAGAGATTGATGAAGTACATAGATGAGAGAATGATGAAGTACATAGATGAGAGAATGATGAAGTACATAGATGAGAGAGTGATGAAGTATATAGATGAGAGAATGATGAAGTACATAGATGAGAGAATGATGAAGTACATAGATCAGAGAATGATGAAGTACATAGATGAGAGAATGATGAAGTACATAGATAAGAGAATGATGAAGTACATAGATGAGAGAATGATGAAGTACATAGATGAGAGAATGATGAAGTACATAGATGAGAGAATGATGAAGTACATAGATGAGAGAATGATGAAGTACATAGATCAGAGAATGATGAAGTACATAGATCAGAGAATGATGAAGTACATAGATGAGAGAACGACACGTCACATATATAGATGAGAGATTTATGAAGTATATAGATGAGAGAATGATGAAGTACACAGATGAAAGAATGATGACGTACATAGATGAGAGAATGATAAGTCAAATATATAGATGAGAGAATGACAAGTCAAATATATAGATGAGAGAATGACAAGTCAAGTATATAGATGAGAGAATGACAAGTCAAATATATAGATGAGAGAATGACAAGTCAAATATATAGATGAGAGAATGACAAGTCAAATATATAGATGAGAGAAGGACAAGTCAAATATATAGATGAGAGAATGACAAGTCAAATATATAGATGAGGGAATGACAAGTCAAATATATAGATGAGAGAATGACAAGTCAAATATATAGATGAGAGAATGACAAGTCAAATATATAGATGAGAGAATGACAAGTCAAATATATAGATGAGAGAATGACACGTCAAATATATAGATGAGAGAATGATGAAGTCTATAGATGAGAGAATGACAATTCAAATATATAGATGAGAGAATGACAAGTCAAATATATAGATGAGAGAATGACAAGTCAAATATATAGATGAGAGAATGACAAGTCAAATATATAGATGAGAGAATGACACGTCAAATATATAGATGAGAGAATGACAAGTCCAATATATAGATGAGAGAATGACGAGTCCAATATATAGATGAGAGAATGATGAAGTAAATAGATGAGATAATGATGAAGTAAATAGATGAGAGAATGGTGAAGTAAATAGATGAGAGAATAACAAGTCAAATATATAGATGAGAGAATGATGAAGTAAATAGATGAGAGAATGATGAAGTAAATAGATGAGAGAATGACAAGTCAAATATATAGATGAGAGAATGACAAGTCAAATATATAGATGAGAGAATGACAAGTCAAATATATAGATGAGAGAATGACATGTCAAATATATAGATGAGAGAATGACAAGTCAAATATATAGATGAGAGAATGACAAGTCCAATATATAGATGAGAGAATGACAAGTCAAGTACATAGATGTGAGAATGACAAGTCAAGTACATAGATGTGAGAATGACAAGTCAAGTACATAGATGTGATAATGACAAGTCAAGTACATAGATGAGAGAATGATGAAGTATATAGATGAGAGAATGATGAAGTAAATAGATGAGAAAATGATGAATTACATAGATGAGAGAATGACACGTCAAATATATAGATGTGAGAATGACAAGTCAAGTACATAGATGAAAGAATGATGAAGTACATAGATGAGAGAATGACACGTCAAATATATAGATGTGAGAATGACAAGTCAAGTACATAGATGAAAGAATGATGAAGTACATAGATGAGAGAATGATGAAGTACATAGATGAGAGAATGATGAAGTACATAGATGAGAGAATGATGAAGTACATAGATGAGAGAATGATGAAGTACATAGATGAGAGAATGATGAAGTACATAGATGAGAGAATGATGAAGTACATAGATGAGAGAATGATGAAGTACATAGATGAGAGAATGACAAGTCAAGTACATAGATGTGAGAATGACAAGTCACGGACATAGATGAGAGAATGATGAACTACATAGATGAGAGAATGATGAAGTACATAGATGAGAGAATGATGAAGTACATAGATGAGAGAATGATGAAGTACATAGATGAGAGAATGATGAAGTACATAGATGAGAGAATGATGAAGTACATAGATGAGAGAATGATGAAGTACATAGATCAGAGAATGATGAAGTACATAGATGAGAGAACGACACGTCACATATATAGATGAGAGATTTATGAAGTATATAGATGAGAGAATGATGAAGTACACAGATGAGAGAATGATGAAGTACATAGATGAGAGAATGATAAGTCAAATATATAGATGAGAGAATGACAAGTCAAATATATAGATGAGAGAATGACAAGTCAAGTATATAGATGAGAGAATGACAAGTCAAATATATAGATGAGAGAATGACAAGTCAAATATATAGATGAGAGAATAACAAGTCAAATATATAGATGAGAGAAGGACAAGTCAAATATATAGATGAGAGAATGACAAGTCAAATATATAGATGAGGGAATGACAAGTCAAATATATAGATGAGAGAATGACAAGTCAAATATATAGATGAGAGAATGACAAGTCAAATATATAGATGAGAGAATGACAAGTCAAATATATAGATGAGAGAATGACAAGTCAAATATATAGATGAGAGAATGATGAAGTAAATAGATGAGAATATGATGAAGTACATAGATGAGAGAATGATGAAGTACATAGATCAGAGAATGATGAAGTACATAGAAGAGAGAACACGTCACATATATAGATGAGAGATTTATGATGTATATAGATGAGAGAATGATGAAGTACATAGATGAGAGAATGATGAAGTACATAGATGAGAGAATGATAAGTCAAATATATAGATGAGAGAATGACAAGTCAAATATATAGATGAGAGAATGACAAGTCAAGTATATAGATGAGAGAATGACAAGTCAAATATATAGATGAGAGAATGACAAGTCAAATATATAGATGAGAGAATGACAAGTCAAATATATAGATGAGAGAAGGACAAGTCAAATATATAGATGAGAGAATGACAAGTCAAATATATAGATGAGAGAAGGACAAGTCAAATATATAGATGAGAGAATGACAAGTCAAATATATAGATGAGAGAATGACAGGTCAAAAATATAGATGAGAGAATGACAAGTCAAATATATAGATGAGAGAATGACAAGTCAAATATATAGATGAGAGAATGACACGTCAAATATATAGATGGGAGAATGATGAAGTATATAGATGAGAGAATGATGAAGTATATAGATGAGAGAATGATGAAGTACATAGATGAGAGAATGATGAAGTATATAGATGAGAGAATGATGAAGTACATAGATGAGAGAATGACAAGTCAAATATATAGATGAGAGAATGATGAAGTACATAGATGAGAGAATGACAAGTCAAATATATAGATGAGAGAATGACATGTCAAATATATAGATGAGAGAATGATGAAGTACATAGATGAGAGAATGGCCATTCAAATATATAGATGAGAGAATGATGAAGTACATAGATGAGAGAATGGCCAGTCAAATATATAGATGAGAGAATGATGAAGAATATAGATGAGAGAATGGCCAGTCAAATATATAGATGAGAGAATGACATGTCAAATATATAGATGAGCGAATGACAAGTCAAATATATAGATGAGAGAATGACAAGTCAAATATATAGATGAGCGAATGACAAGTCAAATATATAGATGAGAGAATGACAAGTCAAATATATAGATGATAGAATGATGAATTATATAGATGAGAGAATGACATGTATAATATATAGATGAGAGAATGACACGTCAAATATATAGTTGAGAGATTGATGAAGTATATAGATGAGAGAATGATGAAGTATATAGATGAGAGAATTATGAAGTACATAGATGAGAGAATGATGAAGTACATAGATGAGAGAATGATGAAGTACATAGATGAGAGAATGACACGTCAAATATATAGATGTGAGAATGACAAGTCAAGTACATAGATGAAAGAATGATGAAGTACATAGATGAGAGAATGACACGTCAAATATATAGATGTGAGAATGACAAGTCAAGTACATAGATGAAAGAATGATGAAGTACATAGATGAGAGAATGATGAAGTACATAGATGAGAGAATGATGAAGTACATAGATGAGAGAATGATTAAGTACATACATGAGAGAATGATGAAGTACATAGATGAGAGAATGATGAAGTACATAGATGAGAGAATGATAAAGTACATAGATCAGAGAATGATGAAGTACATAGATGAGAGAATGATGAAGTACATAGATGAGAGAATGACACGTCAAATATATAGATGTGAGAATGACAAGCCAAGTACATAGATGAAAGAATGATGAAGTACATAGATGAGAGAATGACACGTCAAATATATAGATGTGAGAATGACAAGTCAAGTACATAGATGAAAGAATGATGAAGTACATAGATGGGAGAATGATGAAGTACATAGATGAGAGAATGATGAAGTACATAGATGAGAGAATGATTAAGTACATACATGAGAGAATGATGAAGTACATAGATGAGAGAATGATGAAGTACATAGATGAGAGAATGATAAAGTACATAGATCAGAGAATGATGAAGTACATAGATGAGAGAATGATGAAGTACATAGATCAGAGAATGATGAAGTACATAGATGAGAGAACGACACGTCACATATATAGATGAGAGATTTATGAAGTATATAGACGAGAGAATGATGAAGTACATAGATGAGAGAATGATGAAGTACATAGATGAGAGAATGATAAGTCAAATATATAGATGAGAGAATGACAAGTCAAATATATAGATGAGAGAATGACAAGTCAAGTATATAGATGAGAGAATGACAAGTCAAATATATAGATGAGAGAATGACAAGTCAAATATATAGATGAGAGAAGGACAAGTCAAATATATAGATGAGAGAATGACAAGTCAAATATATAGATGAGAGAATGACAAGTCAAATATATAGATGAGAGAATGACAAGTCAAGTATATAGATGAGAGAATGACAAGTCAAATATATAGATGAGAGAATGACAAGTCAAATATATAGATGAGAGAATGACAAGTCAAAAATATAGATGAGAGAATGACAAGTCAAATATATAGATGAGAGAATGACAAGTCAAATATATAGATGAGAGAATGATGAAGTATATAAATGAGAGAATGATGAAGTATATAGATGAGAGAATGATGAAGTACATAGATGAGAGAATGATGAAGTATATAGATGAGAGAATGATGAAGTACATAGATGAGAGAATGACAAGTCAAATATATAGATGAGAGAATGATGAAGTACATAGATGAGAGAAAGAAAAGTCACATATATAGATGAGAGAATGACATGTCAAATATATAGATGAGAGAATGATGAAGTACATAGATGAGAGAATGGCCAGTCAAATATATAGATGAGAGAATGATGAAGTACATAGATGAGAGAATGGCCAGTCAAATATATAGATGAGAGAATGATGAAGTACATAGATGAGAGAATGGCCAGTCAAATATATAGATGAGAGAATGACATGTCAAATATATAGATGAGCGAATGACAAGTCAAATATATAGATGAGAGAATGACAAGTCAAATATATAGATGAGAGAATGATGAAGTATATAGATGAGAGAATGACATGTCAAATATATAGATGAGAGAATGACAAGTCAAATATATAGTTGAGAGATTGATGAAGTATATAGATGAGAGAATGATGAAGTATATAGATGAGAGAATTATGAAGTACATAGATGAGAGAATGTTGAAGTACATAGATGAGAGAATGATGAAGTACATAGATGAGAGAATGACACGTCAAATATATAGATGTGAGAATGACAAGTCAAGTACATAGATGAAAGAATGATGAAGTACATAGATGAGAGAATGATGAAGTACATAGATGAGAGAATGATTAAGTACATAGATGAGAGAATGATGAAGTACATAGATGAGAGAATGATGAAGTATATAGATGAGAGAATGATGAAGTACATAGATGAGAGAATGATGAAGTATATAGATGAGAGAATGATGAAGTACATAGATGAGAGAATGACAAGTCAAATATATAGATGAGAGAATGATGAAGTACATAGATGAGAGAATGACAAGTCACATATATAGATGAGAGAATAATGAAGTACATAGATGAGAGAATGGCCAGTCAAATATATAGATGAGAGAATGATGAAGTACATAGATGAGAGAATGGCCAGTCAAAAATATAGATGAGAGAATGATGAAGTACATAGATGAGAGAATGGCCAGTCAAATATATAGATGAGAGAATGACATGTCAAATATATAGATGAGCGAATGACAAGTCAAATATATAGATGAGAGAATGACAAGTCAAATATATAGATGAGAGAATGATGAATTATATAGATGAGAGAATGACAAGTCAAATATATAGTTGAGAGATTGATGAAGTATATAGATGAGAGAATGATGAAGTATATAGATGAGAGAATTATGAAGTACATAGATGAGAGAATGATGAAGTACATAGATGAGAGAATGATGAAGTACATAGATGAGAGAAGGACACGTCAAATATATAGATGTGAGAATGACAAGTCAAGTACATAGATGAAAGAATGTTGAAGTACATAGATGAGAGAATGACACGTCAAATATATAGATGTGGGAATGACAAGTCAAGTACATAGATGAAAGAATGATGAAGTACATAGATGAGAGAATGATGAAGTACATAGATGAGAGAATGACACGTCAAATATATAGATGAGATAATGATGAAGTAAATAGATGAGAATATGATGAAGTACATAGATGAGAGAATGATGAAGTACATAGATGAGAGAATGATTAAGTACATAGATGAGACAATGATGAAGTACATAGATGAGAGAATGATGAAGTACATAGATGAGAGAACGATAAAGTACATAGATGAGAGAATGATGAAGTATATAGATGAGAGAATGACATGTCAAATATATAGATGAGAGAATGACAAGTCAAATATATAGTTGAGAGATTGATGAAGTATATAGATGAGAGAATGATGAAGTATATAGATGAGAGAATTATGAAGTACATAGATGAGAGAATGATGAAGTACATAGATGAAAGAATGATGAAGTATATAGATGAGAGAATGACATTTCAAATATATAGATGAGAGAATGACAAGTCAAGTACATAGATGAAAGAATGATGAAGTACATAGATGAGAGAATGATGAAGTACATAGATGAGAGAATGATTAAGTACATAGATGAGAGAATGATGAAGTACATAGATGAGAGAATGATGAAGTATATAGATGAGAGAATGATGAGGTACATAGATGAGAGAATGATGAAGTATATAGATGAGAGAATGATGAAGTACATAGATGAGAGAATGACAAGTCAAATATATAGATGAGAGAATGATGAAGTACATAGATGAGAGAATGACAAGTCACATATATAGATGAGAGAATGACATGTCAAATATATAGATGAGATAATGATGAAGTACATAGATGAGAGAATGGCCAGTCAAATATATAGATGAGAGAATGATGAAGTACATAGATGAGAGAATGGCCAGTCAAAAATATAGATGAGAGAATGATGAAGTACATAGATGAGAGAATGGCCAGTCAAATATATAGATGAGAGAATGACAGGTCAAATATATAGATGAGCGAATGACAAGTCAAATATATAGATGAGAGAATGACAAGTCAAATATATAGATGAGAGAATGATGAATTATATAGATGAGAGAATGACAAGTCAAATATATAGTTGAGAGACTGATGAAGTATATAGATGAGAGAATGATGAAGTATATAGATGAGAGAATTATGAAGTACATAGATGAGAGAATGATGAAGTACATAGATGAGAGAATGATGAAGTACATAGATGAGAGAATGACACGTCAAATATATAGATGTGAGAATGACAAGTCAAGTACATAGATGAAAGAATGATGAAGTACATAGATGAGAGAATGACACGTCAAATATATAGATGTGGGAATGACAAGTCAAGTACATAGATGAAAGAATGATGAAGTACATAGATGAGAGAATGATGAAGTACATAGATGAGAGAATGACACGTCAAATATATAGATGAGAAAATGATGAAGTAAATAGATGAGAATATGATGAAGTACATAGATGAGAGAATGATGAAGTACATAGATGAGAGAATGATTAAGTACATAGATGAGAGAATGATGAAGTACATAGATGAGAGAATGATGAAGTACATAGATGAGAGAACGATAAAGTACATAGATGAGAGAATGATGAAGTATATAGATGAGAGAATGACATGTCAAATATATAGATGAGAGAATGACAAGTCAAATATATAGTTGAGAGATAGATGAAGTATATAGATGAGAGAATGATGAAGTATATAGATGAGAGAATTATGAAGTACATAGATGAGAGAATGATGAAGTACATAGATGAGAGAATGATGAAGTACATAGATGAGAGAATGACACGTCAAATATATAGATCTGAGAATGACAAGTCAAGTACATAGATGAAAGAATGATGAAGTACATAGATGAGAGAATGATGAAGTACATAGATGAGAGAATGATTAAGTACATAGATGAGAGAATGATGAAGTACATAGATGAGAGAATGATGAAGTATATAGATGAGAGAATGATGAAGTACATAGATGAGAGAATGATGAAGTATATAGATGAGAGAATGATGAAGTACATAGATGAGAGAATGACAAGTCAAATATATAGATGAGAGAATGATGAAGTACATAGATGAGAGAATGACAAGTCACATATATAGATGAGAGAATGACATGTCAAATATATAGATGAGATAATGATGAAGTACATAGATGAGAGAATGGCCAGTCAAATATATAGATGAGAGAATGATGAAGTACATAGATGAGAGAATGGACAGTCAAAAATATAGATGAGAGAATGATGAAGTACATAGATGAGAGAATGGCCAGTCAAATATATAGATGAGAGAATGACATGTCAAATATATAGATGAGCGAATGACAAGTGAAATATATAGATGAGAGAATGACAAGTCAAATATATAGATGAGAGAATGATGAATTATATAGATGAGAGAATGACAAGTCAAATATATAGTTGAAAGATTGATGAAATATATAGATGAGAGAATGATGAAGTATATAGATGAGAGAATTATGAAGTACATAGATGAGAGAATGATGAAGTACATAGATGAGAGAATGATGAAGTACATAGATGAGAGAATGACACGTCAAATATATAGATGTGAGAATGACAAGTCAAGTACATAGATGAAAGAATGATGAAGTACATAGATGAGAGAATGACACGTCAAATATATAGATGTGGGAATGACAAGTCAAGTACATAGATGAAAGAATGATGAAGTACATAGATGAGAGAATGATGAAGTACATAGATGAGAGAATGACACGTCCAATATATAGATGAGAGAATGATGAAGTAAATAGATGAGAATATGATGAAGTACATAGATGAGAGAATGATGAAGTACATAGATGAGAGAATGATTAAGTACATAGATGAGAGAATGATGAAGTACATAGATGAGAGAATGATGAAGTACATAGATGAGAGAATGATAAAGTACATAGATGAGAGAATGATGAAGTACATAGATGAGAGAATGATGAAGTACATAGATGAGAGAATGACACGTCACATATATAGATGAGAGAATGATGAAGTAAATAGATGAGAATATGATAAAGTACATAGATGAGAGAATGATGAAGTACATAGATGAGAGAATGATGAAGTACATAGATCAGAGAATGATGAAGTACATAGATGAGAGAACGACACGTCACATATATAGATGAGAGATTTATGAAGTATATAGATGAGAGAATGATGAAGTACATAGATGAGAGAATGATGAAGTACATAGATGAGAGAATGATAAGTCAAATATATAGATGAGAGAATGACAAGTCAAATATATAGTTGAGAGATAGATGAAGTATATAGATGAGAGAATGATGAAGTATATAGATGAGAGAATTATGAAGTACATAGATGAGAGAATGATGAAGTACATAGATGAGAGAATGATGAAGTACATAGATGAGAGAATGACAAGTCAAATATATAGATGTGAGAATGACAAGTCAAGTACATAGATGAAAGAATGATGAAGTACATAGATGAGAGAATGATGAAGTACATAGATGAGAGAATGATTAAGTACATAGATGAGAGAATGATGAAGTACATAGATGAGAGAATGATGAAGTATATAGATGAGAGAATGATGAAGTACATAGATGAGAGAATGATGAAGTATATAGATGAGAGAATGATGAAGTACATAGGTGAGAGAATGACAAGTCAAATATATAGATGAGAGAATGATGAAGTACATAGATGAGAGAATGACAAGTCACATATATAGATGAGAGAATGGCCAGTCAAATATATAGATGAGATAATGATGAAGTACATAGATGAGAGAATGGCCAGTCAAATATATAGATGAGAGAATGATGAAGTACATAGATGAGAGAATGGACAGTCAAAAATATAGATGAGAGAATGATGAAGTACATAGATGAGAGAATGGCCAGTCAAATATATAGATGAGAGAATGACATGTCAAATATATAGATGAGCGAATGACAAGTCAAATATATAGATGAGAGAATGACAAGTCAAATATATAGATGAGAGAATGATGAATTATATAGATGAGAGAATGACAAGTCAAATATATAGTTGAAAGATTGATGAAATATATAGATGAGAGAATTATGAAGTACATAGATGAGAGAATGATGAAGTACATAGATGAGAGAATGATGAAGTACATAGATGAGAGAATGACACGTCAAATATATAGATGTGAGAATGACAAGTCAAGTACATAGATGAAAGAATGATGAAGTACATAGATGAGAGAATGACACGTCAAATATATAGATGTGGGAATGACAAGTCAAGTACATAGATGAAAGAATGATGAAGTACATAGATGAGAGAATGATGAAGTACATAGATGAGAGAATGACACGTCCAATATATAGATGAGAGAATGATGAAGTAAATAGATGAGAATATGATGAAGTACATAGATGAGAGAATGATGAAGTACATAGATGAGAGAATGATTAAGTACATAGATGAGAGAATGATGAAGTACATAGATGAGAGAATGATGAAGTACATAGATGAGAGAATGATAAAGTACATAGATGAGAGAATGATGAAGTACATAGATGAGAGAATGATGAAGTACATAGATGAGAGAATGACACGTCACATATATAGATGAATGATGAAGTAAATAGATGAGAATATGATAAAGTACATAGATGAGAGAATGATGAAGTACATAGATGAGAGAATGATGAAGTACATACATCAGAGAATGATGAAGTACATAGATGAGAGAACGACACGTCACATATATAGATGAGAGATTTATGAAGTATATAGATGAGAGAATGATGAAGTACATAGATGAGAGAATGATGAAGTACATAGATGAGAGAATGATAAGTCAAATATATAGATGAGAGAATGACAAGTCAAATATATAGATGAGAGAATGATGAAGTATATAGATGAGAGAATGATGAAGTATATAGATGATAGAATGATGAAGTATATAGATGAGAGAATGATGAAGTACATAGATGAGAGAATGATGAAGTATATAGATGAGAGAATGATGAAGTACATAGATGAGAGAATGACAAGTCAAATATATAGATGAGAGAATGATGAAGTACATAGATGAGAGAATGACAAGTCACATATATAGATGAGAGAATGGCCAGTCAAATATATAGATGAGAGAATGATGAAGTACATAGATGAGAGAATGGCCAGTCAAATATATAGATGAGAGAATGATGAAGTACATAGATAAGAGAATGGACAGTCAAATATATAGATGAGAGAATGATGAAGTACATAGATGAGAGAATGGCCAGTCAAATATATAGATGAGAGAATGACATGTCAAATATATAGATGAGCGCATGACAAGTCAAATATATAGATGAGAGAATGACAAGTAAAATATATAGTTGAGAGATTGATGAAGTATATAGATGAGAGAATGATGAAGTATATAGATGAGAGAATTATGAAGTACATAGATGAGAGAATGATGAAGTACATAGATGAGAGAATGATGAAGTACATAGATGAGAGAATGACACGTCAAATATATAGATGTGAGAGTGACAAGTCAAGTACATAGATGAAAGAATGATGAAGTACATAGATGAGAGAATGATGAAGTTCATAGATGAGAGAATGATTAAGTACATAGATGAGAGAATGATGAAGTACATAGATGAGAGAATGATGAAGTACATAGATGAGAGAATGACACGTCACATATATAGATGAGAGAATGATGAAGTAAATAGATGAGAATATGATAAAGTACATAGATGAGAGAATGATGAAGTACATAGATGAGAGAATGATGAAGTACATAGATCAGAGAATGATGAAGTACATAGATGAGGGAACGACACGTCACATATATAGATGAGAGATTTATGAAGTATATAGATGAGAGAATGATGAAGTACATAGATGAGAGAATGATGAAGTACATAGATGAGAGAATGATAAGTCAAATATATAGATGAGAGAATGACAAGTCAAATATATAGATGAGAGAATGATGAAGTATATAGATGAGAGAATGATGAAGTATATAGATGATAGAATGATGAAGTATATAGATGAGAGAATGATGAAGTACATAGATGAGAGAATGATGAAGTATATAGATGAGAGAATGATGAAGTACATAGATGAGAGAATGACAAGTCAAATATATAGATGAGAGAATGATGAAGTACATAGATGACAGAATGACAAGTCACATATATAGATGAGAGAATGGCCAGTCAAATATATAGATGAGAGAATGATGAAGTACATAGATGAGAGAATGGCCAGTCAAATATATAGATGAGAGAATGATGAAGTACATAGATAAGAGAATGGCCAGTCAAATATATAGATGAGAGAATGATGAAGTACATAGATGAGAGAATGGCCAGTCAAATATATAGATGAGAGAATGACATGTCAAATATATAGATGAGCGCATGACAAGTCAAATATATAGATGAGAGAATGACAAGTAAAATATATAGTTGAGAGATTGATGAAGTATATAGATGAGAGAATGATGAAGTATATAGATGAGAGAATTATGAAGTACATAGATGAGAGAATGATGAAGTACATAGATGAGAGAATGATGAAGTACATAGATGAGAGAATGACACGTCAAATATATAGATGTGAGAATGACAAGTCAAGTACATAGATGAAAGAATGATGAAGTACATAGATGAGAGAATGATGAAGTTCATAGATGAGAGAATGATTAAGTACATAGATGAGAGAATGATGAAGTACATAGATGAGAGAATGATGAAATATATAGATGAGAGAATGATGAAGTACATAGATGAGAGAATGATGAAGTATATAGATGAGAGAATGATGAAGTACATAGATGAGAGAATGACAAGTCAAATATATAGATGAGAGAATGATGAAGTACATAGATGAGAGAATGACAAGTCACATATATAGATGAGAGAATGACATGTCAAATATATAGATGAGATAATGATGAAGTACATAGATGAGAGAATGGCCAGTCAAATATATAGATGAGAGAATGATGAAGTACATAGATGAGAGAATGGCCAGTCAAAAATATAGATGAGAGAATGATGAAGTACATAGATGAGAGAATGGCCAGTCAAATATATAGATGAGAGAATGACATGTCAAATATATAGATGAGCGAATGACAAGTCAAATATATAGATGAGAGAATGACAAGTCAAATATATAGATGAGAGAATGATGAATTATATAGATGAGAGAATGACAAGTCAAATATATAGTTGAGAGATTGATGAAGTATATAGATGAGAGAATGTTGAAGTATATAGATGAGAGTATTATGAAGTACATAGATGAGAGAATGATGAAGTACATAGATGAGAGAATGATGAAGTACATAGATGAGAGAATGACACGTCAAATATATAGATGTGAGAATGACAAGTCAAGTACATAGATGAAAGAATGATGAAGTACATAGATGAGAGAATGACACGTCAAATATATAGATGTGGGAATGACAAGTCAAGTACATAGATGAAAGAATGATGAAGTACATAGATGAGAGAATGATGAAGTACATAGATGAGAGAATGACACGTCAAATATATAGATGAGAGAATGATGAAGTAAATAGATGAGAATATGATGAAGTACATAGATGAGAGAATGATGAAGTACATAGATGAGAGAATGATTAAGTACATAGATGAGAGAATGATGAAGTACATAGATGAGAGAATGATGAAGTACATAGATGAGAGAATGATAAAGTACATAGATGAGAGAATGATGAAGTACATAGATGAGAGAATGATGAAGTACATAGATGAGAGAATGACACGTCAAATATATAGATGAGAGAATGATGAAGTAAATAGATGAGAATATGATAAAGTACATAGATGAGAGAATGATGAAGTACATAGATGAGAGAATGATGAAGTACATAGATCAGAGAATGATGAAGTACATAGATCAGAGAATGATGAAGTACATAGATGAGAGAACGACACGTCACATATATAGATGAGAGATTTATGAAGTATATAGATGAGAGAATGATGAAGTACATAGATGAGAGAATGATGAAGTACATAGATGAGAGAATGATAAGTCAAATATATAGATGAGAGAATGACAAGTCAAATATATAGATGAGAGAATGACAAGCCAAATATATAGATAAGAGAATGATGAAGTATATAGATGAGAGAATGATGAAGTATATAGATGAGAGAATGGCCAGTCAAATATATAGATGAGAGAATGATGAAGTACATAGATGAGAGAATGGCCAGTCAAATATATAGATGAGAGAATGATGAAGTACATAGATGAGAGAATGGCCAGTCAAATATATAGATGAGAGAATGATGAAGTACATAGATGAGAGAATCGCCAGTCAAATATATAGATGAGAGAATGACATGTCAAATATATAGATGAGCGAATGACAAGTCAAATATATAGATGAGAGAATGACAAGTCAAATATATAGATGAGAGAATGATGAAGTATATAGATGAGAGAATGACATGTCAAATATATAGATGAGAGAATGGCAAGTCAAATATATAGTTGAGAGATTGATGAAGTATATAGATGAGAGAATGGTGAAGTACATAGATGAGAAAATGTTGAAGTACATAGATGAGAGAATGACACGTCAAATATATAGATGTGAGAATGACAAGTCAAGTACATAGATGAAAGAATGATGAAGTACATAGATGAGAGAATGATGAAGTTCATAGATGAGAGAATGATTAAGTACATAGATGAGAGAATGATGAAGTACATAGATGAGAAAATGATGAAGTACATAGATGAGAGAATGACACGTCAAATATATAGATGTGAGAATGACAAGTCAAGTACATAGATGAAAGAATGATGAAGTACATAGATGAGAGAATGATGAAGTTCATAGATGAGAGAATGATTAAGTACATAGATGAGAGAATGATGAAGTACATAGATGAGAGAATGATGAAGTATATAGATGAGAGAATGATGAAGTACATAGATGAGAGAATGATGAAGTATATAGATGAGAGAATGATGAAGTACATAGATGAGAGAATGACAAGTCAAATATATAGATGAGAGAATGATGAAGTACATAGATGAGAGAATGACAAGTCACATATATAGATGAGAGAATGACATGTCAAATATATAGATGAGATAATGATGAAGTACATAGATGAGAGAATGGCCAGTCAAATATATAGATGAGAGAATGATGAAGTACATAGATGAGAGAATGGCCAGTCAAAAATATAGATGAGAGAATGATGAAGTACATAGATGAGAGAATGGCCAGTCAAATATATAGATGAGAGAATGACACGTCAAATATATAGATGTGAGAATGACAAGTCAAGTACATAGATGAAAGAATGATGAAGTACATAGATGAGAAAATGATGAAGTACATAGATGAGAGAATGACACGTCAAATATATAGATGAGAGAATGATGAAGTAAATAGATGAGAATATGATGAAGTACATAGATGAGAGAATGATGAAGTACATAGATGAGAGAATGATGAAGTACATAGATCAGAGAATGATGAAGTACATAGATGAGAGAACGAAACGTCACATATATAGATGAGAGATTTATGAAGTATATAGATGAGAGAATGATGAAGTACATAGATGAGAGAATGATGAAGTACATAGATGAGAGAATGATAAGTCAAATATATAGATGAGAGAATGACAAGTCAAATATATAGATGAGAGAATGACAAGTCAAGTATATAGATGAGGGAATGACAAGTCAAATATATAGATGAGAGAATGACAAGTCAAATATATAGATGAGAGAATGACAAGTCAAATATATAGATGAGAGAAGGACAAGTCAAATATATAGATGAGAGAATGACAAGTCAAATATATAGATGAGAGAATGACAAGTCAAATATATAGATGAGAGAATGACAAGTCAAGTATATAGATGAGAGAATGACAAGTCAAATATATAGATGAGAGAATGACAAGTCAAATATATAGATGAGAGAATGATGAAGTATATAGATGAGAGAATGATGAAGTATATAGATGAGAGAATGATGAAGTACATAGATGAGAGAATGATGAAGTATATAGATGAGAGAATGATGAAGTACATAGATGAGAGAATGACAAGTCAAATATATAGATGAGAGAATGATGAAGTACATAGATGAGAGAATGACAAGTCAAATATATAGATGAGAGAATGACATGTCAAATATATAGATGAGAGAATGATGAAGTACATAGATGAGAGAATGGCCAGTCAAATATATAGATGAGAGAATGATGAAGTACATAGATGAGAGAATGGCCAGTCAAATATATAGATGAGAGAATGATGAAGTACATAGATGAGAGAATGGCCAGTCAAATATATAGATGAGAGAATGACATGTCAAATATATAGATGAGCGAATGACAAGTCAAATATATAGATGAGAGAATGACAAGTCAAATATATAGATGAGAGAATGACAAGTCAAATATATAGATGAGAGATTGATGAAGAATATAGATGAGAGAATGATGAAGTATACAGATGAGAGAATTATGAAGTACATAGATGAGAGAATGATGAAGTACATAGATGAGAGAATGACACGTCAAATATATAGATGTGAGAATGACAAGTCAAGTACATAGATGAAAGAATGATGAAGTACATAGATGAGAGAATGACACGTCAAATATATAGATGTGGGAATGACAAGTCAAGTACATAGATGAAAGAATGATGAAGTACATAGATGAGAGAATGATGAAGTACATAGATGAGAGAATGACACGTCAAATATATAGATGAGAGAATGATGAAGTAAATAGATGAGAATATGATGAAGTACATAGATGAGAGAATGATGAAGTACATAGATGAGAGAATGATTAAGTACATAGATGAGAGAATGATGAAGTACATAGATGAGAGAATGATGAAGTACATAGATGAGAGAATGATAAAGTACATAGATGAGAGAATGATGAAGTACATAGATGAGAGAATGATGAAGTACATAGATGAGAGAATGACACGTCAAATATATAGATGAGAGAATGATGAAGTAAATAGATGAGAATATGATAAAGTACATAGATGAGAGAATGATAAGTCAAATATATAGATGAGAGAATGACAAGTCAAATATATAGATGAGAGAATGACAAGTCAAATATATAGATGAGAGAATGATGAAGTATATAGATGAGATAATGATGAAGTATATAGATGAGAGAATGATGAAGTACATAGATGAGAGAATGATGAAGTATATAGATGAGAGAATGATGAAGTACATAGATGAGAGAATGACAAGTCACATATATAGATGAGAGAATGACATGTCAAATATATAGATGAGAGAATGATGAAGTACATAGATGAGAGAATGGCCAGTCAAATATATAGATGAGAGAATGATGAAGTACATAGATGAGAGAATGGCCAGTCAAATATATAGATGAGAGAATGATGAAGTACATAGATGAGAGAATGGCCAGTCAAATATATAGATGAGAGAATGACATGTCAAATATATAGATGAGCGAATGACAAGTCAAATATATAGATGAGAGAATGACAAGTCAAATATATAGATGTGGGAATGACAAGTCAAGTACATAGATGAAAGAATGATGAAGTACATAGATGAGAAAATGATGAAGTACATAGATGAGAGAATGACACGTCAAATATATAGATGAGAGAATGATGAAGTAAATAGATGAGAATATGATGAAGTACATAGATGAGAGAATGATGAAGTACATAGATGAGAGAATGATGAAGTACATAGATCAGAGAATGATGAAGTACATAGATGAGAGAACGAAACGTCACATATATAGATGAGAGATTTATGAAGTATATAGATGAGAGAATGATGAAGTACATAGATGAGAGAATGATGAAGTACATAGATGAGAGAATGATAAGTCAAATATATAGTTGAGAGAATGACAAGTCAAATATATAGATGAGAGAATGACAAGTCAAGTATATAGATGAGGGAATGACAAGTCAAATATATAGATGAGAGAATGACAAGTCAAATATATAGATGAGAGAATGACAAGTCAAATATATAGATGAGAGAAGGACAAGTCAAATATATAGATGAGAGAATGACAAGTCAAATATATAGATGAGAGAATGACAAGTCAAATATATAGATGAGAGAATGACAAGTCAAGTATATAGATGAGAGAATGACAAGTAAAATATATAGATGAGAGAATGACAAGTCAAATATATAGATGAGAGAATGATGAAGTATATAGATGAGAGAATGATGAAGTATATAGATGAGAGAATGATGAAGTACATAGATGAGAGAATGATGAAGTATATAGATGAGAGAATGATGAAGTACATAGATGAGAGAATGACAAGTCAAATATATAGATGAGAGAATGATGAAGTACATAGATGAGAGAATGACAAGTCAAATATATAGATGAGAGAATGACATGTCAAATATATAGATGAGAGAATGATGAAGTACATAGATGAGAGAATGGCCAGTCAAATATATAGATGAGAGAATGATGAAGTACATAGATGAGAGAATGGCCAGTCAAATATATAGATGAGAGAATGATGAAGTACATAGATGAGAGAATGGCCAGTCAAATATATAGATGAGAGAATGACATGTCAAATATATAGATGAGCGAATGACAAGTCAAATATATAGATGAGAGAATGACAAGTCAAATATATAGATGAGAGAATGACAAGTCAAATATATAGATGAGAGATTGATGAAGTATATAGATGAGAGAATGATGAAGTATACAGATGAGAGAATTATGAAGTACATAGATGAGAGAATGATGAAGTACATAGATGAGAGAATGGCCAGTCAAATATATAGATGAGAGAATGATGAAGTACATAGATGAGAGAATGGCCAGTCAAATATATAGATGAGAGAATGATGAAGTACATAGATGCGAGAATGGCCAGTCAAATATATAGATGAGAGAATGACATGTCAAATATATAGATGAGCGAATGACAAGTCAAATATATAGATGAGAGAATGACAAGTCAAATATATAGATGAGAGAATGACAAGTCAAATATATAGATGAGAGATTGATGAAGTACATAGATGAGAGAATGATGAAGTACATAGATGAGAGAATGATAAAGTACATAGATGAGAGAATGATGAAGTACATAGATGAGAGAATGATGAAGTACATAGATGAGAGAATGACACGTCAAATATATAGATGAGAGAATGATGAAGTAAATAGATGAGAATATGATAAAGTACATAGATGAGAGAATGATGAAGTACATAGATGAGAGAATGATGAAGTACATAGATCAGAGAATGATGAAGTACATAGATGAGAGAACGACACGTCACATATATAGATGAGAGATTTATGAAGTATATAGATGAGAGAATGATGAAGTACATAGATGAGAGAATGATGAAGTACATAGATGAGAGAATGATAAGTCAAATATATAGATGAGAGAATGACAAGTCAAATATATAGATGAGAGAATGACAAGTCAAATATATAGATGAGAGAATGATGAAGTATATAGATGAGATAATGATGAAGTATATAGATGAGAGAATGATGAAGTACATAGATGAGAGAATGATGAAGTATATAGATGAGAGAATGATGAAGTACATAGATGAGAGAATGACAAGTCACATATATAGATGAGAGAATGACATGTCAAATATATAGATGAGAGAATGATGAAGTACATAGATGAGAGAATGGCCAGTCAAATATATAGATGAGAGAATGATGAAGTACATAGATGAGAGAATGGCCAGTCAAATATATAGATGAGAGAATGATGAAGTACATAGATGAGAGAATGGCCAGTCAAATATATAGATGAGAGAATGACATGTCAAATATATAGATGAGCGAATGACAAGTCAAATATATAGATGAGAGAATGACAAGTCAAATATATAGATGTGGGAATGACAAGTCAAGTACATAGATGAAAGAATGATGAAGTACATAGATGAGAAAATGATGAAGTACATAGATGAGAGAATGACACGTCAAATATATAGATGAGAGAATGATGAAGTAAATAGATGAGAATATGATGAAGTACATAGATGAGAGAATGATGAAGTACATAGATGAGAGAATGATGAAGTACATAGATCAGAGAATGATGAAGTACATAGATGAGAGAACGAAACGTCACATATATAGATGAGAGATTTATGAAGTATATAGATGAGAGAATGATGAAGTACATAGATGAGAGAATGATGAAGTACATAGATGAGAGAATGATAAGTCAAATATATAGTTGAGAGAATGACAAGTCAAATATATAGATGAGAGAATGACAAGTCAAGTATATAGATGAGGGAATGACAAGTCAAATATATAGATGAGAGAATGACAAGTCAAATATATAGATGAGAGAATGACAAGTCAAATATATAGATGAGAGAAGGACAAGTCAAATATATAGATGAGAGAATGACAAGTCAAATATATAGATGAGAGAATGACAAGTCAAATATATAGATGAGAGAATGACAAGTCAAGTATATAGATGAGAGAATGACAAGTAAAATATATAGATGAGAGAATGACAAGTCAAATATATAGATGAGAGAATGATGAAGTATATAGATGAGAGAATGATGAAGTATATAGATGAGAGAATGATGAAGTACATAGATGAGAGAATGATGAAGTATATAGATGAGAGAATGATGAAGTACATAGATGAGAGAATGCCAAGTCAAATATATAGATGAGAGAATGATGAAGTACATAGATGAGAGAATGACAAGTCAAATATATAGATGAGAGAATGACATGTCAAATATATAGATGAGAGAATGATGAAGTACATAGATGAGATAATGGCCAGTCAAATATATAGATGAGAGAATGATGAAGTACATAGATGAGAGAATGGCCAGTCAAATATATAGATGAGAGAATGATGAAGTACATAGATGAGAGAATGGCCAGTCAAATATATAGATGAGAGAATGACATGTCAAATATATAGATGAGCGAATGACAAGTCAAATATATAGATGAGAGAATGACAAGTCAAATATATAGATGAGAGAATGACAAGTCAAATATATAGATGAGAGATTGATGAAGTATATAGATGAGAGAATGATGAAGTATACAGATGAGAGAATTATGAAGTACATAGATGAGAGAATGATAAAGTACATAGATGAGAGAATGATGAAGTACATAGATGAGAGAATGATGAAGTACATAGATGAGAGAATGACACGTCAAATATATAGATGAGAGAATGATGAAGTAAATAGATGAGAATATGATAAAGTACATAGATGAGAGAATGATAAGTCAAATATATAGATGAGAGAATGACAAGTCAAATATATAGATGAGAGAATGACAAGTCAAATATATAGATGAGAGAATGATGAAGTATATAGATGAGATAATGATGAAGTATATAGATGAGAGAATGATGAAGTACATAGATGAGAGAATGATGAAGTATATAGATGAGAGAATGATGAAGTACATAGATGAGAGAATGACAAGTCACATATATAGATGAGAGAATGACATGTCAAATATATAGATGAGAGAATGATGAAGTACATAGATGAGAGAATGGCCAGTCAAATATATAGATGAGAGAATGATGAAGTACATAGATGAGAGAATGGCCAGTCAAATATATAGATGAGAGAATGATGAAGTACATAGATGAGAGAATGGCCAGTCAAATATATAGATGAGAGAATGACATGTCAAATATATAGATGAGCGAATGACAAGTCAAATATATAGATGAGAGAATGACAAGTCAAATATATAGATGTGGGAATGACAAGTCAAGTACATAGATGAAAGAATGATGAAGTACATAGATGAGAAAATGATGAAGTACATAGATGAGAGAATGACACGTCAAATATATAGATGAGAGAATGATGAAGTAAATAGATGAGAATATGATGAAGTACATAGATGAGAGAATGATGAAGTACATAGATGAGAGAATGATGAAGTACATAGATCAGAGAATGATGAAGTACATAGATGAGAGAACGAAACGTCACATATATAGATGAGAGATTTATGAAGTATATAGATGAGAGAATGATGAAGTACATAGATGAGAGAATGATGAAGTACATAGATGAGAGAATGATAAGTCAAATATATAGTTGAGAGAATGACAAGTCAAATATATAGATGAGAGAATGACAAGTCAAGTATATAGATGAGGGAATGACAAGTCAAATATATAGATGAGAGAATGACAAGTCAAATATATAGATGAGAGAATGACAAGTCAAATATATAGATGAGAGAAGGACAAGTCAAATATATAGATGAGAGAATGACAAGTCAAATATATAGATGAGAGAATGACAAGTCAAATATATAGATGAGAGAATGACAAGTCAAGTATATAGATGAGAGAATGACAAGTAAAATATATAGATGAGAGAATGACAAGTCAAATATATAGATGAGAGAATGATGAAGTATATAGATGAGAGAATGATGAAGTATATAGATGAGAGAATGTTGAAGTACATAGATGAGAGAATGATGAAGTATATAGATGAGAGAATGATGAAGTACATAGATGAGAGAATGACAAGTCAAATATATAGATGAGAGAATGATGAAGTACATAGATGAGAGAATGACAAGTCAAATATATAGATGAGAGAATGACATGTCAAATATATAGATGAGAGAATGATGAAGTACATAGATGAGAGAATGGCCAGTCAAATATATAGATGAGAGAATGATGAAGTACATAGATGAGAGAATGGCCAGTCAAATATATAGATGAGAGAATGATGAAGTACATAGATGAGAGAATGGCCAGTCAAATATATAGATGAGAGAATGACATGTCAAATATATAGATGAGCGAATGACAAGTCAAATATATAGATGAGAGAATGACAAGTCAAATATATAGATGAGAGAATGACAAGTCAAATATATAGATGAGAGATTGATGAAGTATATAGATGAGAGAATGATGAAGTATACAGATGAGAGAATTATGAAGTACATAGATGAGAGAATGATGAAGTACATAGATGAGAGAATGGCCAGTCAAATATATAGATGAGAGAATGATGAAGTACATAGATGAGAGAATGGCCAGTCAAATATATAGATGAGAGAATGATGAAGTACATAGATGCGAGAATGGCCAGTCAAATATATAGATGAGAGAATGACATGTCAAATATATAGATGAGCGAATGACAAGTCAAATATATAGATGAGAGAATGACAAGTCAAATATATAGATGAGAGAATGACAAGTCAAATATATAGATGAGAGATTGATGAAGTACATAGATGAGAGAATGATGAAGTACATAGATGAGAGAATGATAAAGTACATAGATGAGAGAATGATGAAGTACATAGATGAGAGAATGATGAAGTACATAGATGAGAGAATGACACGTCAAATATATAGATGAGAGAATGATGAAGTAAATAGATGAGAATATGATAAAGTACATAGATGAGAGAATGATGAAGTACATAGATGAGAGAATGATGAAGTACATAGATCAGAGAATGATGAAGTACATAGATGAGAGAACGACACGTCACATATATAGATGAGAGATTTATGAAGTATATAGATGAGAGAATGATGAAGTACATAGATGAGAGAATGATGAAGTACATAGATGAGAGAATGATAAGTCAAATATATAGATGAGAGAATGACAAGTCAAATATATAGATGAGAGAATGACAAGTCAAATATATAGATGAGAGAATGATGAAGTATATAGATGAGATAATGATGAAGTATATAGATGAGAGAATGATGAAGTACATAGATGAGAGAATGATGAAGTATATAGATGAGAGAATGATGAAGTACATAGATGAGAGAATGACAAGTCACATATATAGATGAGAGAATGACATGTCAAATATATAGATGAGAAAATGATGAAGTACATAGATGAGAGAATGGCCAGTCAAATATATAGATGAGAGAATGATGAAGTACATAGATGAGAGAATGGCCAGTCAAATATATAGATGAGAGAATGATGAAGTACATAGATGAGAGAATGGCCAGTCAAATATATAGATGAGAGAATGACATGTCAAATATATAGATGAGCGAATGACAAGTCAAATATATAGATGAGAGAATGACAAGTCAAATATATAGATGTGGGAATGACAAGTCAAGTACATAGATGAAAGAATGATGAAGTACATAGATGAGAAAATGATGAAGTACATAGATGAGAGAATGACACGTCAAATATATAGATGAGAGAATGATGAAGTAAATAGATGAGAATATGATGAAGTACATAGATGAGAGAATGATGAAGTACATAGATGAGAGAATGATGAAGTACATAGATCAGAGAATGATGAAGTACATAGATGAGAGAACGAAACGTCACATATATAGATGAGAGATTTATGAAGTATATAGATGAGAGAATGATGAAGTACATAGATGAGAGAATGATGAAGTACATAGATGAGAGAATGATAAGTCAAATATATAGTTGAGAGAATGACAAGTCAAATATATAGATGAGAGAATGACAAGTCAAGTATATAGATGAGGGAATGACAAGTCAAATATATAGATGAGAGAATGACAAGTCAAATATATAGATGAGAGAATGACAAGTCAAATATATAGATGAGAGAAGGACAAGTCAAATATATAGATGAGAGAATGACAAGTCAAATATATAGATGAGAGAATGACAAGTCAAATATATAGATGAGAGAATGACAAGTCAAGTATATAGATGAGAGAATGACAAGTAAAATATATAGATGAGAGAATGACAAGTCAAATATATAGATGAGAGAATGATGAAGTATATAGATGAGAGAATGATGAAGTATATAGATGAGAGAATGATGAAGTACATAGATGAGAGAATGATGAAGTATATAGATGAGAGAATGATGAAGTACATAGATGAGAGAATGCCAAGTCAAATATATAGATGAGAGAATGATGAAGTACATAGATGAGAGAATGACAAGTCAAATATATAGATGAGAGAATGACATGTCAAATATATAGATGAGAGAATGATGAAGTACATAGATGAGATAATGGCCAGTCAAATATATAGATGAGAGAATGATGAAGTACATAGATGAGAGAATGGCCAGTCAAATATATAGATGAGAGAATGATGAAGTACATAGATGAGAGAATGGCCAGTCAAATATATAGATGAGAGAATGACATGTCAAATATATAGATGAGCGAATGACAAGTCAAATATATAGATGAGAGAATGACAAGTCAAATATATAGATGAGAGAATGACAAGTCAAATATATAGATGAGAGATTGATGAAGTATATAGATGAGAGAATGATGAAGTATACAGATGAGAGAATTATGAAGTACATAGATGAGAGAATGATGAAGTACATAGATGAGAGAATGACACGTCAAATATATAGATGTGAGAATGACAAGTCAAGTACATAGATGAAAGAATGATGAAGTACATAGATGAGAGAATGACACGTCAAATATATAGATGTGGGAATGACAAGTCAAGTACATAGATGAAAGAATGATGAAGTACATAGATGAGAGAATGATGAAGTACATAGATGAGAGAATGACACGTCAAATATATAGATGAGAGAATGATGAAGTAAATAGATGAGAATATGATGAAGTACATAGATGAGAGAATGATGAAGTACATAGATGAGAGAATGATTAAGTACATAGATGAGAGAATGATGAAGTACATAGATGAGAGAATGATGAAGTACATAGATGAGAGAATGATAAAGTACATAGATGAGAGAATGATGAAGTACATAGATGAGAGAATGATGAAGTACATAGATGAGAGAATGACACGTCAAATATATAGATGAGAGAATGATGAAGTAAATAGATGAGAATATGATAAAGTACATAGATGAGAGAATGATGAAGTACATAGATGAGAGAATGATGAAGTACATAGATCAGAGAATGATGAAGTACATAGATGAGAGAACGACACGTCACATATATAGATGAGAGATTTATGAAGTATATAGATGAGAGAATGATGAAGTACATAGATGAGAGAATGATGAAGTACATAGATGAGAGAATGATAAGTCAAATATATAGATGAGAGAATGACAAGTCAAATATATAGATGAGAGAATGACAAGTCAAATATATAGATGAGAGAATGATGAAGTATATAGATGAGAGAATGATGAAGTATATAGATGAGAGAATGATGAAGTACATAGATGAGAGAATGATGAAGTATATAGATGAGAGAATGATGAAGTACATAGATGAGAGAATGACAAGTCACATATATAGATGAGAGAATGACATGTCAAATATATAGATGAGAGAATGATGAAGTAAATAGATGAGGGAATGGCCAGTCAAATATATAGATGAGAGAATGATGAAGTACATAGATGAGAGAATGGCCAGTCAAATATATAGATGAGAGAATGATGAAGTACATAGATGAGAGAATGGCCAGTCAAATATATAGATGAGAGAATGACATGTCAAATATATAGATGAGCGAATGACAAGTCAAATATATAGATGAGAGAATGACAAGTCAAATATATAGATGAGAGAATGATGAAGTATGTAGATGAGAGAATGACATGTCAAATATATAGATGAGAGAATGACAAGTCAAATATATAGTTGAGAGATTGATGAAGTATATAGATGAGAGAATGATGAAGTATATAGATGAGAGAATTATGAAGTACATAGATGAGAGAATGATGAAGTACATAGATGATAAAATGATGAAGTACATAGATGAGAGAATGACACGTCAAATATATAGATGTGAGAATGACAAGTCAAGTACATAGATGAAAGAATGATGAAGTACATAGATGAGAGAATGATGAAGTTCATAGATGAGAGAATGATTAAGTACATAGATGAGAGAATGATGAAGTACATAGATGAGAGAATGATGAAATATATAGATGAGAGAATGATGAAGTACATAGATGAGAGAATGATGAAGTATATAGATGAGAGAATGATGAAGTACATAGATGAGAGAATGACAAGTCAAATATATAGATGAGAGAATGATGAAGTACATAGATGAGAGAATGACAAGTCACATATATAGATGAGAGAATGACATGTCAAATATATAGATGAGATAATGATGAAGTACATAGATGAGAGAATGGCCAGTCAAATATATAGATGAGAGAATGATGAAGTACATAGATGAGAGAATGGCCAGTCAAAAATATAGATGAGAGAATGACATGTCAAATATATAGATGAGCGAATGACAAGTCAAATATATAGATGAGAGAATGACAAGTCAAATATATAGATGAGAGAATGATGAATTATATAGATGAGAGAATGACAAGTCAAATATATAGTTGAGAGATTGATGAAGTATATAGATGAGAAAATGATGAAGTATATAGATGAGAGAATTATGAAGTACATAGATGAGAGAATGATGAAGTACATAGATGAGAGAATGACACGTCAAATATATAGATGAGAGAATGATGAAGTAAATAGATGAGAATATGATGAAGTACATAGATGAGAGAATGATGAAGTACATAGATGAGAGAATGATGAAGTTCATAGATCAGAGAATGATGAAGTACATAGATGAGAGAACGAAACGTCACATATATAGATGAGAGATTTATGAAGTATATAGATGAGAGAATGATGAAGTACATAGATGAGAGAATGATGAAGTACATAGATGAGAGAATGATAAGTCAAATATATAGATGAGAGAATGACAAGTCAAATATATAGATGAGAGAATGACAAGTCAAGTATATAGATGAGGGAATGACAAGTCAAATATATAGATGAGAGAATGACAAGTCAAATATATAGATGAGAGAATGACAAGTCAAATATATAGATGAGAGAAGGACAAGTCAAATATATAGATGAGAGAATGACAAGTCAAATATATAGATGAGAGAATGACAAGTCAAATATATAGATGAGAGAATGACAAGTCAAGTATATAGATGAGAGAATGACAAGTCAAATATATAGATGAGAGAATGACAAGTCAAATATATAGATGAGAGAATGATGAAGTATATAGATGAGAGAATGATGAAGTATATAGATGAGAGAATGATGAAGTACATAGATGAGAGAATGATGAAGTATATAGATGAGAGAATGATGAAGTACATAGATGAGAGAATGACAAGTCAAATATATAGATGAGAGAATGATGAAGTACATAGATGAGAGAATGACAAGTCAAATATATAGATGAGAGAATGATGAAGTACATCGATGAGAGAATGGCCAGTCAAATATATAGATGAGAGAATGATGAAGTACATAGATGAGAGAATGGCCAGTCAAATATATAGATGAGAGAATGATGAAGTACATAGATGAGAGAATGGCCAGTCAAATATATAGATGAGAGAATGACATGTCAAATATATAGATGAGCGAATGACAAGTCAAATATATAGATGAGAGAATGACAAGTCAAATATATAGATGAGAGAATGACAAGTCAAATATATAGATGAGAGATTGATGAAGTATATAGATGAGAGAATGATGAAGTATACAGATGAGAGAATTATGAAGTACATAGATGAGAGAATGATGAAGTACATAGATGAGAGAATGATGAAGTACATAGATGAAAGAATGACACGTCAAATATATAGATGTGAGAATGACAAGTCAAGTACATAGATGAGAGAATGATGAAGTACATAGATGAGAGAATGATGAAGTACATAGATGACAGAATGATGAAGTACATAGATGAGAGAATAATGAAGTACATAGATGAGAGAATGATAAAGTACATAGATGAGAGAATGATGAAGTACATAGATGAGAGAATGATAAAGTACATAGATGAGAGAATGATGAAGTACATAGATGAGAGAATGACACGTCAAATATATAGATGAGAGAATGATGAAGTAAATAGATGAGAGAATGATGAAGTACATAGATGAGAGAATGATGAAGTACATAGATGAGAGAATGATGAAGTACATAGATGAGAGAATGATGAAGTATATACATGAGAGAATGATGAAGTACATAGATGAGAGAATGATGAAGTACATAGATGAGAGAATGATGAAGTACATAGATCAGAGAATGATGAAGTACATAGATGAGAGAACGACACGTCAAATATATAGATGAGAGATTGATGAAGTATATAGATGAGAGAATGATGAGGTACATAGATGAGAGAATGATGAAGTACATAGATGAGAGAATGATGTCAAATATATAGATGAGAGAATGACAAGTCAAATATATAGATGAGAGAATGACAAGTCAAATATATAGATGAGAGAATGACAAGTCAAATATATAGATGAGAGAATGACAAGTCAAATATATAGATGAGAGAATGACAAGTCAAGTATATATATGAGAGAATGACAAGTCAAATATATAGATGAGAGAATGACAAGTCAAATATATAGATGAGAGAATGACAAGTCAAATATATAGATGAGAGAATGACAAGTGAAGTATATAGATGAGAGAATGACAAGTCAAATATATAGATGAGAGAATGACAAGTCAAATATATAGATGAGAGAATGACAAGTCAAATATATAGATGAGAGAATGACAAGTCAAATATATAGATGAGAGAATGACAAGTCAAATATATAGATGAGAGAATGACACGTCAAATATATAGATGAGAGAATGATGAAGTATATAGATGAGAGAATGATGAAGTACATAGATGAGAGAATGATGAAGTACATAGATGAGAGAATGATGAAGTACATAGATGAGAGAATGACAAGTCAAATATATAGATGAGAGAATGATGAAGTACATAGATGAGAGAATGACAAGTCAAATATATAGATGATAGAATCACATGTCAAATATATAGATGAGAGAATGATGAAGTACATAGATGAGAGAATGGCCAGTCAAATATATAGATGAGAGAATGATGAAGTACATAGATGAGAGAATGGCCAGTCAAATATATAGATGAAAGAATGATGAAGTACATAGATGATAGAATGGCCAGTCAAATATATAGATGAGAGAATGACAAGTTAAATATATAGATGAGCGAATGACAAGTCAAATATATAGATGAGAGAATGACACGTCAAATATATAGATGAGAGAATGATGAAGTATATAGATGAGAGAATGACATGTCAAATATATAGATGAGAGAATGACAAGTCAAATATATAGATGAGAGATTGATGAAGTATATAGATGAGAGAATGATAAGGCAAATATATAGGAGAGAATGACAACTCAAATATATAGATGAGAGAATGACAAGTCAAATATATAGAATAGAGAATGACAACTAAAATATATAGATGAGAGAATGATGAAGTATCTAGATGAGAGAATGACAAGTCAAATATATAGATGAGAGATTGATGAAGTATATAGATGAGAGAATGATAAGGCAAATATATAGATGAGAGAATGACAAGTCAAATATATAGAATAGAGAATGACAACTCAAATATATAGATGAGAGAATGACAAGTCAAATATATAAAATAGAGAATGACAACTCAAATATATAGATGAGAGAATGATGAAGTATATAGATGAGAGAATGACAAGTCAGATATATAGATGAGAGATTGATGAAGTATATAAATGAGAGAATGATAAGGCAAATATATAGATGAGAGAATGACAAGTCAAATATATAGAATAGAGAATGACAACTCAAATATATAGATGAGAGAATGACAAGTCAAATATATAGATGAGAGAATGACAAGTCAAATATATAGATGAGAGAATGATGAAGTATATAGATGAGAGAATGATGAAGTACATAGATGAGAGAATGACAAGTCAAATATATAGATGAGAGAATGATGAAGTACATAGATGAGAGAATGACAAGTCAAATATATAGATGAGAGAATGACATGTCAAATATATAGATGAGAGAATGATGAAGTACATAGATGAGAGAATGACAAGTCAAATATATAGATGAGAGAATGACATGTCAAATATATAGATGAGAGAATGATGAAGTACATAGATGAGAGAATGACCAGTCAAATATATAGATGAGAGAATGATGAAGTACATAGATGAGAGAATGGCCAGTCAAATATATAGATGAGAGAATGACATGTCAAATATATAGATGAGAGATTGATGAAGTATATAGATGAGAGAATGATGAAGTATACAGATGAGAGAATTATGAAGTACATAGATGAGAGAATGATGAAGTACATAGATGAGAGAATGATGAAGTACATAGATGAAAGAATGACACGTCAAATATATAGATGTGAGAATGACAAGTCAAGTACATAGATGAAAGAATGATGAAGTACATAGATGAGAGAATGACACGTCAAATATATAGATGTGAGAATGACAAGTCAAGTACATAGATGAAAGAATGATGAAGTACATAGTTGAGAGAATGATGAAGTACATAGATGAGAGAATGATGAAGTACATAGATGAGAGAATGATGAAGTACATAGATGAGAGAATGATGAAGTACATAGATGAGAGAATGATAAAGTACATAGATGAGAGAATGATGAAGTACATAGATGAGAGAATGACAAGTCAAGTACATAGATGTGAGAATGACAAGTCACGTACATAGATGAGAGAATGATGAAGTACATAGATGAGAGAATGATGAAGTACATAGATGAGAGAATAACAAGTCAAATATATAGATGAGAGAATGATGAAGTAAATAGATGAGAGAATGATGAAGTACATAGATGAGAGAATGATGAAGTACATAGATGAGAGAATGATGAAGTACATAGATGAGAGAATGATGAAGTATATACATGAGAGAATGATGAAGTACATAGATGAGAGAATGATGAAGTACATAGATGAGAGAATGATGAAGTACATAGATCAGAGAATGATGAAGTACATAGATGATAGAACGACACGTCACATATATAGATGAGAGATTGATGAAGTATATAGATGAGAGAATGATGAGGTACATAGATGAGAGAATGATGAAGTACATAGATGAGAGAATGATGTCAAATATATAGATGAGAGAATGACAAGTCAAATATATAGATGAGAGAATGACAAGTCAAATATATAGATGAGAGAATGACAAGTCAAGTATATATATGAGAGAATGACAAGTCAAATGTATAGATGAGAGAATGACAAGTCAAATATATAGATGAGAGAATGACAAGTCAAATATATAGATGAGAGAAGGACAAGTCAAATATATAGATGATTGACAAGTCAAATATATAGATGAGAGAATGACAAGTCAAATATATAGATGAGAGAATGACAAGTCAAGTATATAGATGAGAGAATGACAAGTCAAATATATAGATGAGAGAATGACAAGTCAAATATATAGATGAGAGAATGACAAGTCAAATATATAGATGAGAGAATGACAAGTCAAATATATAGATGAGAGAATGACACGTCAAATATATAGATGAGAGAATGATGAAGTAAATAGATGAGAGAATGATGAAGTATATAGATGAGAGAATGATGAAGTACATAGATGAGAGAATGATGAAGTATATAGATGAGAGAATGATGAAGTACATAGATGAGAGAATGACAAGTCAAATATATAGATGAGAGAATGATGAAGTACATAGATGAGAGAATGACAAGTCAAATATATATATGAGAGAATCACATGTCAAATATATAGATGAGAGAATGATGAAGTACATAGATGAGAGAATGGCCAGTCAAATATATAGATGAGAGAATGATGAAGTACATAGATGAGAGAATGGCCAGTCAAATATATAGATGAAAGAATGATGAAGTACATAGATGATAGAATGGCCAGTCAAATATATAGATGAGAGAATGACAAGTTAAATATATAGATGAGCGAATGACAAGTCAAATATATAGATGAGAGAATGACAAGTCAAATATATAGATGAGAGAATGATGAAGTATATAGATGAGAGAATGACATGTCAAATATATAGATGAGAGAATGACAAGTCAAATATATAGATGAGAGATTGATGAAGTATATAGATGAGAGAATGATAAGGCAAATATATAGGAGAGAATGACAACTCAAATATATAGATGAGAGAATGACAAGTCAAATATATAGAATAGAGAATGACAACTAAAATATATAGATGAGAGAATGATGAAGTATATAGATGAGAGAATGACAAGTCAAATATATAGATGAGAGATTGATGAAGTATATAGATGAGAGAATGATAAGGCAAATATATAGATGAGAGAATGACAAGTCAAATATATAGAATAGAGAATGACAACTCAAATATATAGATGAGAGAATGACAAGTCAAATATATAAAATAGAGAATGACAACTCAAATATATAGATGAGAGAATGATGAAGTATATAGATGAGAGAATGACAAGTCAGATATATAGATGAGAGATTGATGAAGTATATAAATGAGAGAATGATAAGGCAAATATATAGATGAGAGAATGACAAGTCAAATATATAGATGAGAGAATGATGAAGTATATAGATGTGAGAATGATGAAGTATATAGATGAGAGAATGACAAGTCAAATATATAGATGAGAGATTAATGAAGTATATAGATGAGAAACTGGCAAGGTATGAGATACTGATAAGTGTATAGACGAGAAACTGATGAGTGAAGTATATAGATGAGAAAATGATGAGGTTTTATGAAATTTGCATTATGTGTTCTTGAATAGTTGTTTGTTAAGCATTTTGTTTGTTTTGTGTATCATATGTGATTTTTTATTCGAAGCATTGATGTGTTCTGTTTTGTGATTTTTGTATAATTTCTTCATGGTTTCATTTATGGATAAGATAATTGGTAAGATAATAAGTGATAAATAAATGATAAGATAATTATAATTGGGTCTGAGATGAAATGCGTTCTTGCGAATTAGATATGAGAGTAAATTTGACTGATGTTTTTAACACTTATTGATATATCAGTGTACAAACTATTATTGGTTTACCAGTTGTATCTCAGCAAAATTGCCGCTAAGTTTCAGCACAACTTTGTAGTTATAACTGTATATCACGAGACCGACTTTTATTCCATTTTCTCCAATGTAATAACTCCTAAGCAGTTTCAGAATAAATAGGAAATTGAATCTGTAATTGATCAATCCAATGCTTTCTGAACTGTCGACAACAAAGATGATATCCGCACATTTACCTGTTGGACACGGATCCGCTGAAACAAAAAAAAATTAATTATTTAGTATGCTTAGAAATGAGGGTTAACGAAAGCGACACTGATTGTATTTAAACATATTTATTTGTGTCTGTGATACGATGTTAGCGTTGAAGGTGCAAAATATGTTGGTACGCTTTCATTTTGCTTGTTTTCTTGTAAATACTGCGAAAACTGATTCCACAGTTTGAATTTACTTAGCTGTCACGTTTGTTTTTTTTTTTTATTTGTTTACAAAGTAGCTTTATCAAGTAAATTGTTTAATGTGTCCACGAATTAAGTAATGAATTGTTTAATGTGGCAACAATATAAAGTAATGAATTATTCAATGTGTCCGCAATATAAAGTAATGAATTGTTGAACGTGTGCACGATATAAAGTAGTGAGTTTTTGAATGTGTCAACAATATAAATTAATGAATTGTTGAGAAAACAAGCTTCTGTGGTAATAGTAAAAACATTGTCATTCAAGTCAAGACTTTCAATACTCAAATAAGGAATTTTACTAAATATATTTTTAATATCACTCTTAGCGGAGTCACAACTCAGGCAGTGCATTATCACGTTTCCTACGTCGGGAGTTAACTTACATATAAGTAACAATTTAGACAGTTAATCAAGTTTACTACTTCGGAAGTTAACTTACATATAAGTAACAATTTAGACAGCTAATCAAGTTTACTACTTCGGAAGTTAACTTACATATAAGTAACAATAAAGCTCCAGGTTTGGATGCCTTACCTGCTGAAATTTATAAAAATGGCGGACCACTGCTGATTAAAAAACTAACTGACATTTTTGGTATTTTCTGGAACTCAGGTACATTGCCTCAAGATCTAAAAGATGCTTCTATAGTGCACCTATATAAAGGCAAAGGTACCAAACAGTCTTGCGATAATCATAGGGGCATATCACTTTTGTCTATAGTTGGTAAAATTCTCGCTCGTGTCATACTCAACAGATTAAATACTTCACTACTAAACGAACTACTCCCAGAGAGTCAGTGCGGTTTTCGTGCAGGTCGTGGTACAGTTGATATGATATTCTCTGCACGACAAATTCAGGAAAAGTCACAAGAGCAACATAGTGAACTCCTAGCAACATTTGTGGACTTAACTAAAGCATTCGATACCGTTAACAGAGAAGGACTGTGGAAGGTGCTTACAAAGTTCGGATGCCCCCCAAAACTTGTCACTGTGATACAACAATTTCATGACGGTAGGATGGCTAGTGTTATCTGCGACGGAGGAGTATCTCCTGCATTCCCTGTCACAAATGGTGTAAAGCAGGGATGTGTGCTGGCCTCTACTCTTTTCAGCCTGTTATTTACGGCCATGTTAACGGAAACACACCATAGTAATGAAACAGCAGGCATAATGATCAATTACAGAACGGATGGTGGTCCTTTCAATTTTCGTCGTCTAAAACCAAACACGAAAACTAAATCTAGTACTGTTAGAGAATTACTTTATGCTGACGACTGTGCATTGTATGCTGACTCTGTCGTAAACATGCAGAGCACCATAGACCGCTTCTCAAAGGCCTGCAACAACTTTGGTCTCACTATTAACACCAAAAAAACAGAAGTCATGCACCAAGCAGCATCAAATAGCCAACATACTGCTACTTCCATCATCGTCAATCAGGAAAAACTGCAGGTAGTCGACAATTTTACTTACCTTGGAAGCACTCTCTCTCGCGATGTCAACATTGATGTGGAAATTAACAATAGACTGGCAAAAGCTAGTGCTGTATTTGGCAGATTACGCAACAATGTATGGGACAGAAGAGGTATAAGAACAACCACCAAACTACAAGTATATCATGCTGCTGTTATACCAACCCTACTATACGCCTGCGAAACGTGGACAGTGTATGCTACACATGCAAGAAAGTTAAATCATTTCCATCTTACCTGCCTACGTAAATTACTAAACATCCATTGGTGGGACAAAGTACCAGACTACGAGGTCTTGGAAAAATCAACCTCAATAAGCATCCACACAATACTTATGAAGGCGCAGGCACTATGGGCAGGCCATCTTGTGCGTATGGAGAACTCGAGTTTGCCAAAACAAATATATTATGGAGAACTCAAGGCAGGATTTCGAAAAGCTGGTGGACAGAAAAAGCGTTTCAAAGACACGCTCAAGTCATCCTTGAAACATCTTAACATTGACGTAGGCGCTTGGGAGAGCCTCGCTCAGGATAGAACAGCATGGCGTTACAGCATTAGAACGGGAGCACTAGCGGCGGAAGAATTCAGACAAGAAACTGCAAGACAGAAGCGGACACGTAGAAAAGAAAAAACATCTCAACCTCACACAGATACCTTCTATTGTTGTCAATTTTGTAAAAGAACATTTTGTGCGCGCATTGGACTAGCTAGTCATTTAAAAACGCACTATTAACTTTTATTATTTTTATTATTTATTGTTACTGTTATTATGGTTGAGTTTTTGGTCATCGTCGATCACGAGGGACGAACATCATCATCATCAAGTAACAATTTAGACAGTTCATCAAGTTTACTACTTCGGGAGTTTACTTACATATAAGTAACAATTCAGACAGTTCATAAAGTTTACTACTTCGGGAGTTTACTTACATATAAGTAACAATTCAGACAGTTCATCAAGTTTACTACTTCGGGAGTTTACTTACATATAAGTAACAATTCAGACAGTTCATCAAGTTTACTACTTCGGGAGTTAATTTACATATACGATGGAGATATAACAGAAAATATTTCTACCCGAATTGCATTGGTACAAAGAGTCGTATTAAACCACCTCACATACATCTGAAAATATATTTAAAAAATTACTTAAATATACCAAAATGTAACTGTTTAACTCCTGTGAAATAGTCTCATTATTAAAACTCATTATTGAAAGCAATGGTTCTTGCTCACTTGCAAGCTTATCTATTTATTTCTGACGTACAAATGTGTCTTATTTTCTCTATAGGAAATTCGTAGAATTCGTTTGTGGTATTCGTACTCGAAAACCTGTAATCGTCTCTCCATGTCCGCAGTGAATGTCCAACTCTCACAACCATACAGCACAACAGTAATCACCAGCAAATTATACAATTTGACTTTCACTCCAAAACCGATGTTGCTTTTCCAAATCATCGTTAGCCTTGACAATGACGCTAAAGCCATCTCCAGCATTATTTTTAACTATGCTTTGCATTTTCCATTGCTGCATACCCTAGATCCGAGGTATTTGAGAGTATTCACCTCCTCGAGATGGAGAATGAAGCCGAAGAACCAGAATAGGAGTTCGCTCTCAAATTTCTATAACAGGATGCAGTCCAGAGAATGGAAAGCTTTGTGCCATGGTTTATAGCTTAGCTGCAATATTTGCACCTTTCGGTCTGACACACCCGAATTCAGCATGACATCTGTGTAACTTTAACCCTATATGAGATGTGACAGCCAATTCAACCCCACACATTCCTTAGTAGCCTCTTACGACATTCATGGAGGTTGATAGTACTGCAATTCGTTGCGCCTCTTCCAGGTTCCGACAACACGATGAATCATTGTCTATCTTGGAATATATTTTACACAAGAAGGTTTACTTAGCATACAGTTTCCTAAAAAGATGTGTGACATAGTCCCCAAACATTTCTCTATAAAACTCAGGATTTCCTTGATAAAGACATATTTACTGAATATTTCAAGTGCATTAGGTTCAGGTACGCATAATATGTTAAACACAATAGGAAATCTTATATATTACTGTTTCTATTGGGGTGATACCTATTTCTCTATATGTTTTTAGGGTAAGAAATGTTTTTTACAAAGCTGAATGCATAATAAACTAAAGTGGTAACAATAAGGAATATTTCATTTGAGTAAACGTTACTATGAATGAGTTCAACCCCTGCTGCGCCAATAAGTGCCTACCTATCTGATTATTTCCCTTGCCGATGTTTTCAGTTTATGTTTATCTTTTATTCATTTAAATATAATTATATTTAAGCCTAGGGTTAGGATTAGTTATGTAAAACATAGCTAATCCCAACCCCTAAACTCTAACTATAAAAAAAAGAATATTTCAATTAATTTTGACTATTTACTGATATAATATTTAGATAAATTAACCACAAAATAAGTAGGTACGCACTAATGGAAAACAATAACTAAAACAAGGGTTGGACTGCGATCATAGTTCCGAGAAAGCTAATTAAAGTGAAACTAAAAAAAAATTTACCTTGTAAATATTCACAACGATTTTATGCACAATGCTCTGACAATATTTTTTCTTCGTCTTCTTCAGCGTTCATTCTCAAACTCCTGCTGGATCTCCCTTGTAGCAGGACCATGGTCCTATTGGATTTTCAACAGGATGTAGTCTAGAGAATGGAAATGCGTTGAGTCGTCGTTTTATTTACGTCAATGGCCCGACACATCCGTCTTTAGCGGGACATGCGGAATATGCTATACATCATATATTATCTTGATAGTTTTCGAGGATCTATTGAAAACCATATAGTTTTAAAGGGAAACAACTGCTAGAATTGGGAACACATAAATACCAAGATATATGTCGAATTGGTTTGCAGTAAATAAATTAAACCAATATAAGATTAAAACATAGTAATGTGTATGCATACAAACATATACATCTTATATTTTGTCGTGTTATATTACAACGAAACTGCCTTGAATTAATACAAGCCTAGAGCCTCAATACAGAGGCTCGTATAGAGAGAGCCTCAGTGATTATCATATAGAATGTGTGAACTATAGAAATTTTGAATGGCAAGAGGACACAAGTTTACATTACCTGGCGGTTGAACAGTCGGTGCTGAAACAAGAGAATAAACAATAGAATTAGCGTTTAACTAGCACATCTGCTATATCATTAGATACAAAGAATGTGTGTAAGTTATTAGCATTAACTAGCACATGTGCTGTATCATTGGATGCAACGAAAGTGTGTATGTTATTTGTAGTTGAACAAACATGTACTGCGGGAGATCCTAATATGTTATATTTCAACATGTCAATGGTAGGGGGAAAAAGGAGGGGGGGGGGTGTGATGTCCAAGAGGTAATAATAAATATAGCTTCCTGTGTAGTGTCCTTATAATTTTTGTTACTGCCCCTGGTGGGGGTTTTACATTCTCATTCCGTTACAGCTATATATATATCTATATATATTACTACTATTGTGTGTAAGATTGTTACATTATATTCCTATTGTCTGTAAGATTGTTACATTATATTCCTATTGTGTCAGATTATTACAGACTATTCTTATTGTGTCTCAGTTTGTTACAGAATATTCATACTGTATGCCAGTTTGTTACAAACTATTCCACATTTTGTGTCAAATTGTTAAAGATTATTAATATTTTATGTCAAATTATTACAGACTATTCCTTTTATATGCCAGAATGGTACAGGCTACTCATATTGTGTAACAATTTGTTACAGATTATTCCTTTTGTGTGTCAGAATGGTACAGGCTACTGCTATTATGTAACAAATTGTTACAGATGATTTCATATTGTATTGCAGTTCATCATTTATGTTTACAGAGATATGATATTACTGAATTACTTGATCTTACCTTTGTCACACAGGGCGTCTGAAACTGTGCTTGCGTAGTGGGATAGAACATCAAAACTTTCACTTGAAAACACTAAACTAGGTGATGATACATAAGAGGCCAATTCTTTTTTATCCACATAAGGGCCAACTCCAATTGCAGCTATGTTATAGTTTAACCTTATCAGTGCCAATGCAGCTAAATGAGCTGAGGATAACAAAATATGTTAGTGTTACATACACAGTCAGATATGTTAAAATTACACATACAAAGCTACATACTAGGTCAGATATGTTAACATTACACGTATAAAGCTATATATGCAGTCAGATATGCTAACATTACAAATGTAACGCTATATACTCAGATATGCTAACATTACAAATGTAACGCTATATACTCAGATATGTTAACATTACACATATAAAGCGATATACTCAGTCAGATATGTTAACATTACAAATGTAAAGCTATATACTCAGTAAGATATACTAAAATTACACATATAAAGCTATATACTCAGTCAGACATGTGTATACATTTTAATATTACAGATTTAAAGGATGTATGATTAATGAGTTCTTAAGCGTTCATTCTCAAACTCTCACTGGTTCTCTTCTGTATCAAGACAAGAGTCCTACTATTTTCTTTCAGGATTTAGTCCAGATAATAGAAATGTGCTTTGTAGCTATTTTATTTGCTCAAATGACCCGATACACCCGTTGTTAGTGGTGCCCATATATCTCTCAGCTTTTAGTACAGAACTAGAACTTCATGAAGTTTATTTATTCAAAAGATATTTAAAACATTGTTCTATATATATATATATATATATATATATATATATATATATATATATATATATATATATATATATATATATATATATATATATAAGAAGTCTAATTTACATAACGTCATCACGCCCACTGTGTAAACCTCTCGGTTCTGTGCAAGCTGCTCAGCCTCTGTCGGTACCATCTTTAGGTCTTCGATTTGCCTATTGTTCTCTTTCGTAGAAATTTCCGCTCTTATATTAATCTTTTAAAACCATTGTCTTTATATGATATATTAACCCTCTCTCTCTCTTTCTCTCCCTCTCTCTCTCTTTTCCTTCCTCTTTTACCCTTTACAGGTGTCGAGGGAGATACAATGTTCTTGTTCTCGCTTTTCTGGCCGCTTCAGATAATGTCATTTGGTGTTCATGTAATGTCTCTTTGATGTTGTCGATCCAGCGTACTCTAGGTGTACCCTGGCTCGTCTTTCTGCTTCTCCTCTCTTCATATATGATTTATGTTTCTTATATTAATTATATTAGTTAACATTATGTTAACTAATGTTACTAATGTATGTTAACGTGGTTTAAAAAAAACATTTTTGAGAAGTCAGACTTTTTTAATGTTAAAGGAAGTTTTCCCGATCGTCTGTATCACTTTGACCCTATATCAGATGTGATATATATTTATATATATTGATATACTTCTTACATTTATTGACCACATGTATACCAGAGACAACAATACAGGGGTTTGAAAACAAATGATGTAGGTGTGTGTTGAGTATCTGTTATCGAGAACATAAGACCAATGTGTTTGTGCATGATATAATTCATGTATTATTTGTTCAACTGTTGAAAGTCATGAAACTTCGTAAATTCAGATGGCGCGGGCAGGTGATCAGATAATCTTCGATGACCATAGTTCTTTAGATATTGTGGAGCTTAACTTAATGGTCAGGTCCTTTAAGTATGATCACAGAGGAGTGGATGTTGTGAGCAGAATTCGACAAGACAAACGTAGGGCCAAGAAGTGGGAAATCAGGTGTCGGGATAAACCCCCCTTGGTAGAGTGGAGACGTGTAAAGGGCAAGGAGCGAGAAACGGAAAGCACTAGCACTATGGCAGAGGGCAAGGGAATTTGTTGAGGCTCAGCCCATGGAGGTCGCACAATGGAAACGGAAAAAAGATATCTTAGTCCAAACATTCAAAGAGATTGCAAAGTCAGCAAAGGCGTAAAAATGGGACGAGTTTTGCCAGGAGATCACACGTGAAAAGTCACTAAAATTGTTCTGGCGTTTACACAAATCCATGACAAGGCGCGTGACTATTACCGATGTCCAGAGCGACGATATGGCGTGGCAGAAGACGGACGAGACAAAAGGCGCGGCATTGTTGGCACACTACACAGCACAAATTGGTCAGAAAAATGTGGAGGAATATTTAAAGAATTAAAAGAAGACTGGTTACACAGCTATTTAGTTACACTACCCAAACATGGGAAGGATCACACCAGGATACAAGGGTACAGAATAATAACAATGCAGAATACGATAGGTTAGTTTTTGCAACTAATTGTGGCCTGGAAGGTATCGTATCATCTTGATAGAAATAAATGTTTATCAACGTTGTTAGGAGGGTATTGCCCAGGACAGAAGACATAGCAGAATGCAGCCATATTTGCGCAGGATGTGCTTGCGCATCCTGGTGTATAGACAGGGCAGACATTGAGAAGAGTGCGTCATGGAACTACAGAAGGAGCTGGAAAGACTGACGAATTGGTGTCGAGATATGGGAGCAGTGGTTAATCCTTCTAAGGCATTCGTGATGTTGTTTTCCTTGAACAATCACATGGTAAAGATACCCATGCCACAAGTTTCGTTGCCCGGGA